>NDGM011249920.1:6324-19270 GCA_002564305.1 Octomys mimax
AGAGAGAGAGAGAGAGAGAGAGAGGTACTACTCTACCAGAAAGAAAGATAAGCTTGAGTCATTTGAAGGAAAATGGATCTGTGGGAAAATGGATGACAGGCCACTTTGAGCCAACTATTGTTTTATGTATCGTATTATGCAACTCCCTGGAAAGCCTCTATATCTGCTTATCCAGGGGCATAAAGGTGGGGCAAGAAGGGAGCAAATAAGAAAAGAGACCAGATTGTGGTGAAAAAGTTCAAGATGCTAGTATCTGATTACCTGAGGATCCCAGGATTTTAATGGCTCCTGCTCAAGGCACTTAATAAAATTTTGAACTTAACTGTCTCTTCTAAGGAAAGAGGGACGACAAACTGAGATACTAGATTGGATAATGAGACTTTAGCCAAAGTTCAAGAGCTAGGTTGCAAAGTGCAATGCAAAAACCCATATTCTGCCTGCCGCCTTTCTTGTATGGTTGTAGTGGAACACAGCTCCAACCGTTTGTTTCAGTATTGTCTAGAGTTGGGTCTGTACTACAACAATAGAGCAGAGCAGTTGTGACACAGACCACATGGCTCACAAAGCCAGAAATATTTACTTTCTGGGCCACTGCAAAGAAAGTTTTTTGATTGCTGCTTAGACGAAGTGCCAGAAGCTCTTCCTACATTTCTATGAAATGGCTTTTGGAACAAGTTTCAACACGAAAGAAACCACTTCCTAGCTATGTAATTTGCGGCTAGTCATTTAACTCTCTATTCCTATCACTGTGAAATGGATGTGACACAGTCTTTAAAATACAATATAAAAACTAGCTATTGTTTCCTTGCATAGCACAATGTTTGGCGTATAGTACCAAGAGAGACAGGGAGAGTTAGAACTACTCCTCTTATAAGAATTTTTACTTTTTATTGTAACTAAGGATCCACTTTATAGCTTGAACCACCTGAGAAAACATCACCACATATGGTTTTTCAAGTGAGAGTATTGTAGCCAGTTTCTCTAGAGAAATGCCATAGTAACCTATGTGTGCCTAAAATGAGTGCATTGAAATCATGTGGCATGATAATCTAACTATTCATCTGATTAGCTTCTTATATTTAGGAGAATGGTCTAAACAAAGTCTGAATACACTCAGGAAGGCAGAATTCGTAAAGCATACAGTATTCTTAGAGTGTGTTTCTTATTGAATGCTTATTGTGGCCAAGGTGGAGTTTTAAAATTCAGATATTCAAAATAAAGCCCAATGGGATTTTTATTTTTTTTAAAGAGGAAAAAACCAAAAGCAAATAGCAAGGATAAGACAATAACAAAGCAAAATAAAACTGTAAAAATGGTACAGAATTTCAAAACAAAAGTAGAAAATTAGCAATGGTTGTTACGTTACATATTGTAATCAGATTCGTTGCTCAGATTATCAGATATAGGCATACAAGCTTGATCAAACAATTAAACATTAACCATTCATTTCAATAAACCTTAATTGTCTTTCTTGTCATTTTCTGAATGGGTATTATGTATGCATTACTTTAATTAAAAAATAAAAATAAACTACAAAGTAAATAAGTACATTATCTCATAGGATACACAAACAAAATTAAGTAGGGTCACTAAAGAAACCCTCTTCCTGATAGAAAAGAGATTTTCCCAGTGTATAGTAAGTGTAGATTTTGTTTATGATAATTAGAATAAACAAAGGATTTTGCTGGTTGAATTGAACCAACAGATAAAAGTTGTTTTTCTGCAACTGCCAAATCAGATATTTCACTACCCACAGAAGTAAAAAATCTAATAAATTCTGTGGGGAACATAAAAAATAATAAACAAAGAGAAAAAAATAATTTGGATATAAAATAATTGTCATCAACATTATAAGTATGAAGATAGTTTTGTAAAAGAAAGTTATATCTTCTATTGCACAGTGTAAACAGAAAATACAGTTTTGTAACCTTCCTAAAAAGTTGGTCTAAAGACAGGTCATGACAGGCCATTTTTCTTTCAAAGCTCATTTTTTTGTAAATTTGTCAATATTTAATCTGATTGTTTTCTAAGCCTTTAATTACCAAAAAGAACTTAACAATGACCTGGCACCCATCAAAACTCCTTCTCTAGTAATCTCTTAAGTGCTTAAAGCTAAATTTTTTCTAGGAACCTGGTTACTCAGAATGTTTTAGAAGCAAGTCCGAGCACCAGTGAGGTTAATTTTAAAGTTTAATAGATGTTCCACACTAAATCAAAGCCACAATTTCTATAGATTTGAAATAACTTGTCTTTCTTTGGAGTCTACTGCATTGTATATTAGAAATGGAGGAACTGAGAAAGCAACAATGTTTTTAATTTTCTAATTATCAGGCAACAGTAAAAGGGAATACTTATTATGTTGTAATTATTAAAAGAAAATAATATTTTGTTTCAGTAATATTAATTTATAGATGTTTGTCTTGTTAAAATATTTATGTTTGTTACTGAAGATAAATATAGTTTTTAAAACAAAATATTAAAAAAATGTTTATTTGGGGGTACAGTTTACCACATATGGTAAAATCAGTCTCAAATATTTATAATTTCTCCCTTACACTGGAAATTATTCTTTTCCAAAACCTTTACAAAGATCTAAAATAACTAAGTTGTTGTTTAGTTTTCTGTGATTAAAAGCCTGAGGTTAAGTGAATACACAGAAAGTTACTTTTCTGGAAAATTCATTGACCACTGCCTTAAATCTATTGTGTGCCTTCTAAAAACAAAAATCACACCTATGTATGAGTTGCAAAAGAATTCTCAATTTTACAAAGAGATTAGTTCATTTTTTTCAGGGTAAGCATTTCATGATTATGGATAAATCAATGTGTACTTGTCATTGTATTATGAAATAGTTTAACATCCTATTGTTGTATGTCTGACTAAACGGTATGAATCTTAAAAAAACTGATTACTAGAAAATCATGTGAATAAAACTTGCTACTGTTGCCCATTATGACAGATGTAAAGCAGCCAGTGGAACCAGCTCAGAAATTCAAGAAGGAGAAAGATTCTAAAGAAGAATCTAAAAATAAAGATATATTTCAGAAAGATCATTTGGGGCTTCAGTGGATAGGTAAAAAGTTTCAAAATAAATCAAATGTGAAGGACACTAAGGGAATTTAAGACAGTGCCTCTTAAGAATTAAATTAAAAATAAAAACAATGGAGTTAACAGTGATGAAACATTGGAACTTTGATTCCCAAATCAGCTGGGTAGGAATGGACTGAATAGACAGGATTAGACTAGCGTTATCAAACTAAAACAGTTACACTGTAAACTTTTTGGGGAGCTTGATTTTGTTCCTTTCTCTTCACACTATTGTACTTGTTTGTAAAAAAATAGAAGGGTAGAGTGGAATTTTCTTAGTTATGCTCTTTCTTAGTTATGCTCTTCTGAAACTTATCTGTAGAGCTATCAAAATGAGGCTCCAAAAATCATTTGCTAGTAATGACTGTTAAGTCATTGATACAGTTTGTGGGGGATGGATAACCATTCCCTGTAGACTAGGCTCAAAATTATAGAAGGATAATACAAAAACCTGTATAAGTAGTTGATAATAGCATTACTTAAACAGTTTAATCTTCAGTCTCACCTATTATGCCTAGTAGATTAATAGTAACTTCCCCTAAAACAAGAAAAAAATCAGTGTGGAACATAGTATAAAATGCATTCATCTTTCAATCTCTAAAGACCGATGAATGTAGCAAGAGAATCAGTCATACCTTTTCTACAAGTTCAGAATTATGTATTTCTTATCTAAGAGCTATTCTTAGAAAGGTACAAGTACCTTAAACATATATAAATGAATAAATTTTATTCAAAAGTCATCCTATTTACAAGGGATCCTTCTCAAAAACATTTTGGTATATTTGGTATTATGGACTAGTTGGAAGACAACACTACGCATTACAACAAATACTGTAAAATTGTTATTATTTTGTTAAGTGAAATTCTGTACCACTTGTAATTTTTCTGCTTTAATACTATTTTGTATTCTCTTTAAAAATAAAAAAAATAAAATAAAACGTTTTGGAAATAAAAATAAAGATAATGGCCCCTAAATTACTCCTTTTGTAAATATGGATTGTTCTACATGATGTTTGCCGAGCATGTGAAATATTTATGGAGTTACATTCTTATCTATCAGTTAAACCTGATCTTTGCCAGCTCCAGCCCACAGCACAGGCAGCAGTTGGATCTGATGTTAGCAGATCCTAACATCCCCACATACACCTAAAGTATTTCAATTCAATGTAAACTCAAACCACAAGGATTTTTAAAATTAACAAACCTATAGTCAGTTAAGCAGAACAGTATGGCATCTTGTAGCCTACTTAAAAGAAAAGTGTCAGTCACTGTTGAACACATCATCTTAGTTTTCAATTTGGAATTTTTAAGTTCAGCATGTATCCCCTAATTTGATTATTTATGTCTCTTCACACATTCTTTCTCTAAAGAGACATCTCTTTAGTGAAAAATTTATTCTCACTAAACTTTCTTCTACAACTTTCTTCTTTGGTCATTTAAAGAATTGTATATATTGATTGTCAAAAAAATAAATTAGTTTACAAGCTGTGCCAGCCGTGGGACCAGAGGAAGTGGCAATGACAAGTCAGAGGAAAACTAGAGAATGGCATTTCCACACTGCCTTTCCGCCTACAGTTTTCATCTTTTGGTTCTTCCCTAGGAATGCTATTAAATCCCTTGGAGCACATAATGTTTGGTTAATCAATTCTAAGTGATGTTTTCCTTGGCTAGTTTCCCTTAATAGAAATGTAACCTCCAGGGGCTTGTCTTCAGGGAGAATTGTGCTGGGCTTTCCTGAGGGTGCAGAGGGTCAGGATACTCACCAACTGGTGCCATCTATTCAACCAAGCCCATTTTAACTGACTGAGCTTTCATTTGTCTTGGGAGTAGAATAGAAGAACTAAGCTTACTGCAGTTGAAGTTGAAAAGTACTTCATTATAAAATACTCAGAAGTCAAAAAGCACTAGCTTTTTCCCACTCTGTCTAAACTCAGTTTATATCTGTATGTCTCCTTTCACTTTCTCTTTTACTCAGCTTTATATAGACAGGTACTCTTGCCCCATTCTCCCTCATCTACTCAGTCATCCAACTTTCCTACTAATCCATTCTGTACTGACTGGTATCCACTGTAATTAGATGACATGTCATTGTTGCAGACCCAGAACTGTGGTAACAAATTCTGATGTTAGTAGCATATTTGCTTTTTGCCCATCTTTGATATTTCCCTGTCAGGCTAATGTCTTTCAAGCATCATGCATATGTACATGGCTAACTGAAAGTTTAAACTGATACTTGGAAAAACCTCAGTATAAAATGCAAAAGCAGGAGGAAAATCCTGTGAAAAGTGTGAGGCTGCGGAAACAGAAAATCAAAGGTCATAGTGACCCTTACAGGCTTATTGTTACCTGAAGTAAAAATAAGATTCAGAATGAGCCAATTTCCTATCATTTGCATTTTAGTATTATTTGAACAATAGTTAGATACTGGCACTTAAGAGAAAAGTACTTTCTCTGATTATACTTTAAGAGACATTATCAAGGCTGTTGAATTCCAGTTTCCTACTTCATCTTATAAGATGATTTTCTTGCTGGAAATAGTCCAAAAAAGGGGAGAGGAATAGTTTATAAAATTAAACTGGAAAAAGACCTTAAGTCATCCAGGGATGGCCAAATAGCTCAGCAGATTGAAGTGCCTGCAAGCAGGCGCAGGAGCCGGGGTTCGATCCCTGGCCTGCCATGCTGGCCCCGCCTCTGGGCAGCTCTGAGACTGCAATTGAGACTGGTGTAGTGGCGCGCCTTTATTCCCAGCTCGTGGGAGGCTGTAAACAGGTGGATCACTACAAGTCTGATCTAGCAGTGAGACCCTGAACACCCTGTAGATCCTTCCCTAAAATACAAAACAAACAAACAAAAAAATAAGTCATACAGTAATATTTCTGTCCAGAGTCAAACCTAAATCATCTATGATGTACAAAAGGTAAAAAAATGGAAGTGCTGAAAAAATAAAGACTTAAAGGAAGAAAGTAATAGCTTTTAAGAAAATATTTTATCATCTTAAAAATGCTTCCTCATTCCTTATCTAACCGAATACCATGAGATGGTTATTTTTATTAATGACTGGAAGGTAGTAAAATTGTCAGTTATTTCCATATTACAAATGAAGAAAACCAAAGTTTAAAGAGGTTAAATGACATGTTTTGAGATCATTAAATGGTGCAGCCAGACCTTGACTGCAAATCTTCAATTGAAAAGAGCCTGAACACTTGCTATTACAACAAATAACAAGTGTTTGCCAGTGATATATGTGACAGTTCAAGGCTTTTACTCTGACAACTTAGTTTTTCTTTCTGCTTAACCCTGAAAAAAATGCATTCACCTCTCCCAGTTCAACCTAGTTCTCACTGTCTTACAATTTTATATCCTGTCTTATTTTTCTATCATTGCTGAGACAAAATACCTGGTGCTCAAAATAAAGGAAAAAAAGGTTTATTTAGCTCACAGTTGGTAGAGGTTTCAGTTTATAATCAGCTGGCTCCAAGACATGTGCCGGAAGGGCAACAGCTTATGGCAGCAGAAGATGACATAAGCAACAAGAGCAAATATGAAGGGAAAGCAGGCCTCTCTTCCTTATATTGTAAGTAGTCTACCACTTAGGGTTTGTGTAGCACTTACACCATCTCAGTGCCCTCCTCTTGCATAGGATGAAGATGTTTATAAAGTGAGGACCCTGGCCCCTTGCTGAGTCCTCTAGTTAAACTTCAAAACTTCTCAAGGTGACACAATGTATAACCATTACCATTATCTACCCCTTGTCAAATTGGCAAAGAGATATATTTTTAAAATCACTTTTTAGATGCAAGGACATGTGTATTCTTACCTTTTCACAACTTGGATATTGTAAAACAAGTTTAACAACACTCAAGAACTGACACTAAGTCCACAAACATTACATAACATTAGAACCACAACATTTTCAACTGCCCCCCGAAAAACTCATGCACATCCTTTTATGCAAAAGGAATTTAGTTCATGTCTAACAATCCATATCTAACAGTAGCTACAGTTCTAACAGTTTCAGCATTGCTGAAAAGTCCAAGTCTCTAGTCTCCTCCAACATGAAAGGCAAACTCTTAGCTAAAAAGCCCTGTATAAGTCAAAAGTATACACTCCTAACATTCAATGGCATAAGGTTAATATTTTAATTACAAAAGGTACAAACAAGGGGATAGAAAAGAATGGGACCAAAGCAAGTCCACAATCCAGCAGGGCAAACACCTGAGGCAATCTGTAGTAAGTCATGAGCTCCAAAACACTTGGGTGGCTCCACTCCTACAGCATTGTCCGTGGTAGTAGCTCCCATTGTTTCCTTATTAGACCTGATTTGCTCCCTCCTTGAAGCTTTCCTAAGATGATAGATATTCCTGGCTTTTTCAAACTTCTGGGTGTCCACTGCACCTTTGGCTTCAATGCCAGGGAGGAAACCTTCTGAAATCAGGGAGGAAACCTTACCCTACAACTCTTCTATTCTGCCTAAGCCTAAAATCAGTACCACAAGAATAATCCCAAGGTTTACTGCCAGCAGAAGTAGCAGCCAGACTTTCCTCTCTTTTGGCTATAGAATTGAGTGCCTTGATCTCTGGGTACTCTGAATCCAATTCTGAGGAACACATTTTCTATGCTGCCACCAATATGGAACATGGTGCTGTGCAGCTTTCTTCTCAAAGCAAAGTTTTTCACTTTGCAGTTTTGAGGCTACAAAACATGGAGGCTTGCTGCTTCTTGTGGTGCCCCAGGCCATCTTTCTACTTTCCTGTTTCTTCTAAGCAATTTAGATCTTCTCAGCTCTATCTTTGTCATCTATAGCTTTACTGGAACTTCCTTTCTGTCTGAACTCACTGCGATTTAAATCATCTCTCCGGGCTTTTTGTTTTCAATTTGCAAAATAGATCTGGTAAATGTCCCCAACAATAGCTCTGCCACTCCCTCAACATTCACTGCCTTGACATTTCTTCTGCCACTTTAATTAGTCCACCACCCTTTATCTTAGTTCAGGCAGAGTCTCTGAACAAGAGAGAAATGAAGACAAACTTTCTGCCAAACCATAACACACATTATCTCAAGTCCAACAACCAGTGCAGTTCTTCCCAGCAAAAACCTCCCAAGCTTGGTCTTTACTGGTTTTCTAGTCTTCTAAGATCTTACCAGAATCTCCCATACAGAACAACACAAGGCATTTCAGCTCTACTCTTTCAGGTGACATCTCTGAAGCTTTTCAATCTTGTCCCACAAGCCATTCCCAAAAGCTTTTGAACCATATAATCAGATATAGTGACAGCAACAACCCAACTCTCTGGTACCATATTTTGTCTTAGTTTCTTTTCTCTGATTGTTGAGATCAAACATCTGATGTCTAAAATTAAGGAAGGAAAGGTTTATTTAGCACACAGTTGGTAGAGGTTCAGTTCACAGTCAGTCAGCTCCAAGGCAGGGTGGTGTGGGAGAGGGGCAACAGCTCATGGCAGCAGAAGATGATAAAATCAACAAGAACAAAACAGCTGGAGGGGAAGCAAGACTCTTTTCCTCCTTTACATTATAAGTAGACTACACCCACCAGGAAGGGTGTAGCACTCAAGCCATCTCCATATCCTCATTTTGCACAGGATAAGGATATTTACAAAGTGAGGACCCTGGACCCCTGCTGAGTCACTTAGTTAAACTTCTAAACTTCTCAAGTTAACTCAATGTATCAACCATTACATAGCTTAGACTAAACCCCTGACTCTATAACTGGCTTTGGTTGACCAATGATGAGGCTTTTGTTGATCATTAAGCACCTAGAAAGATAGAAGAAATAAACTAGAAGCAAAGTTAATAGAATAAGAATTTAGATAGGTTGGACTCTGCAGCTTTCAAAAAATCCTTACAAACTAACTTCAGGGGAAAGAAAAAATAAGGTTTCTTCAAGCCCCAACTTTTATTTTTAAAGATACTAAATTATGCTGGGTATGGTGGCACCTACCTGTAATCCCAGCACTTGAGAAGCTCAGGCAAGAGGATTGCTGAGAGTTCAAGATTATCCTAGGCTGTATAGTGAGTTTCACGTTAGTCTGACCTATAAATAGCAGGACCTTGTCTCAAAAATAAATAAATAAATAAATAAAAATACCAAACTGCAGATGAAAGTAGCCAATAGACATGATCTAAGCTTCTCTGCTGAAATACCAAGTAGTTACTCAGCAAGGACCAGGAACTTCCAAGCACAGCAGAGAATACATACAGCTCCTCTCCAGAGGCTCAGTTCCATGCTTCCACTGTCTTAGGAAGGGAAAATCCATCCATCCATCCATCCATCCATCAATCAATCAATCAATCAATCTCGCTGCTGTTATCCCACACACCTTCACAGCAGAAATTCAGTTCCCATGTCTAATTTTAGGCCTCTTTGTTTTGCAAATGTTCCCTTAATTTTCTCTTTATCAGAATGCAGGCAGTGGGGCTGAGGATCTATGTCTCACTGGTACTGCACCTTCCTGGCAAGTGGGAGGTCCTGTGTTTGATTCCCCAGTACAAAAAAGATGTATAACATGATCTGGTGAGCAAATGGGGTAGAATTCATATATTCCAGTGTTCTCAAGTTGAGTGTGCCCCCAGAATGTATATTGATGACAAACTTGCCTCTCTGGGGCCCCTTTAGGACACAGCAGTGAGTGCAGCAGGAAAAAAAGACTCTTAAGGCAATCAGAGCAAAGGTCAACGCAAGTCTAGTCTCAAATCAACGCCAGTTACAAGACCCAAGTAAGGGGGTTGAATTTCATTTAGATATATACAATTCTTGAGACACCTTGAGCTAAAGTTTCCTGTCAGAGACACAGAAATGAAGATAAGATAACCTACAAATAGAGTGGGATTAGCAATAAAGGAGCTAAGGTATCAGCAATAAAGTTCTTAAATGCTTCTGAATTTATGGTAAATAAATGTTTTAAGAGAAATTCTTATATGTGCCTTCTGAGACAGTGAGTAAGACAGAAATGATCTTTGTCTTTATGAATCTAAGTGGAGTCAGGAAGACATGTTTGGGCTTGTAGTGACATGTGTGCTGAGTTCTAGTAGATGCTATTGCAGTTTCACTTTCTGAAGTTTTCTTGATTTAAAAAAAAGCAGTGGTATCATGGTAAAGATAGAGAAAGGATCATTCTAAAATGACACTCTCCACCACTTAGCTTACCTCTCTGCCTGACACATTGGGACTGACTGGACAAGGCAAAAGAGTAAGAAAGAAAGCTAAAAATAAGTGACAAATAAAAACTGATTGCAAGACCAAAGCTATGTAGTCAATGTCTAGGGGTACCACCTTGATTTAGCTTGACAGCAACACATTCTGCTTTCTGATAGTGGAAATTTGCCTGAGCTAATTATTCAGGCAAAATTTGAAGAGCCAATGATGCTTTCATAGAGTATGTTGGGAAATTGCCAACCAACATTCCCTGCTTCTATTGCCCTTCCAACAAAAACAGGCTTGATGATTCCAGGCTGGGTATGACTAATTGTGAACTGTTCAGTGGCAGCTGCTGTACTGGCCTGTATGGCCTCAGCAGTTGTCATATTGCCTTGCAAACTGCGCTAGGATACCTGGAAGACAGAATGCAATACAAATCACTAATTCTAGTCTACATAAAGTGTAATAAGTTTAAAGTACTTTTTTCTAATCAAACTGTGAGGACAAGTGTTTCTTGGGAAATCTATCCCTAGAAAAGTCTGAGCTTGATCATTTTAGTTTTGAGGTAGATTTGGGTACAGGAAACAGTACAATGCATGAGGCATTTGTGGCCTTTAAGGTTTGCAGTGTGCCTTCATGTGGAACATGTGCAAAGAGCTATTAAGACTGCTGGCCAAGAAATTGGTTAACAGCATCTGATGCTCTGTGGAGCATATCATACCTGTGCACTTTAGAGGCCCCCAGAATTAGGAGGTTGGGGTATACCACAGGGTCCTTGAAAGAAAGAAAAATAATCAAACCTTGCAGGCACTGTACACCACAGCATGGAACAGAGGAACACTTCTACTACTGCCTTGGAAGACCTGGACTGAAGTGGGAGGAAAGAGAGAAGTATCATTTGTTGAGAGGTTTCCGTGTGTCTGGTGCGATCGGATCTCATTTTTATTCTCTCAACAATCAGCCAAATTGCATTTTAAAATTCTACTTCAAAAGATAAGACAAGTTTAAAGAAGCTAAATTATTTGCCAAAGGTCACCCTGTGAGTGACTATAATTCAAATCTAACCACTTTCAGAGTTATTTCTCCCCACTCCCACCTATTACAACAGAGGCAACTTTTTTAATAAGCATTCTAGCAGAATTCACTAATACGCCAAATGTGGTGATGTTCAAGCAGTGTGTCTCAATCTATTCTAAGACTCACAGATATTGTCAGTGATTATTTGGAAACTATCCATCAAAATTCAGTATTGAATAAAACCTATACTACATCCATTTATCAACAAGAACTGTGTTTTTCAAACAGGCGGTACAGCTTCGAAGGAAAGCACCCAAACTTTATGGCTGCTAATCTGCACTTGCCCTAGCCTGCCTTCCCCTTGGAAAGGATATACATAGTCAAATAAATAAAAAGAACATTACTGAATACTTGTCCAGTATAAATCATGATTGTTTTTCACCTAGCTTACACACATTTAGGCAAATATTACACATGGTATCAAATCCTCACCTGATTATACTGCCTACTTAACAATGCAGTATATTCCAGTAGATATGACAGTGGTTGTTAAGAGGACTTGGGATTAATTCTTACCTCTTTTACTTCCTAACTCATATATTACTTTAAATAAGTACTGTGGACACGCAAGTTATGACCATCCTTACATACAAAAAATTTGGATTACAAATGGAAATTAAAGGTTTGCTTTATGACCAAAGTCTTGAGTTAAGATCGAGATGCCGGCCACTTTTGTCATTGTAAACAAAGACTCACTGTTGCCAGAAAAGTGTGCATGATCATCATGCTGAGCCCAGATGCATGTGCTTGTGGAAACGATTTTGATAGGTGCTTTATAAAATTTTCATGATAACTACTATAAAAAACATCCCCCAAAAGCTAGAAAGGACACTAGGAAAGGAAATAAGCGTATGTATAATAAGAACATATAGCCAGTCCTAGCCGAGGCCCAGTGAGTGTGTGGGAGAGCTTCCAGCTACCCTGCACCGGCAGGACCTACTCGTACAAGCCAGGCGCAGCACAGGTGAGACCCTCTTCCATCCCCGTGGGATGCCCCCACCACTCTGCAGCAGCTCCCCTACCCGGCCTGCCCAGTAGGAATTTCTGCCACATTCCGGGAACCCCCAGATCCAGTCCTAGCCCAGGCCCAGTGAGTGTATGGAGAGCTTCCAGCTACCCTGTGCTGGAATGACCTAATTGTCCCAGCCCAGGCACAATGTGGGTGACACCCATTTTCATCCTCTTGGGATGCCCCCCATCACTCCATAGAACCCCCCCCAAACCCCGACCACAGATTAAGAATATCTGTCCCATTCCGGGAACCTCCAAATCAGGTCCTAGTCCAGGCCTGGTGAGGGTGTGGGAGAGCTGCCTCTACCCGCTACTCCAACTTGTCCCCTCCAGACTCAGCTCAGGCCTGGTATACAGGCCTGGGGTGAAACCCTGTGGTTGCAATCCCTGCAGAGAGCATAGGGGACAGAACCACCCAGCTAGTCCAGGTGCAGAACACCTTGCCAGAGGGGCACAACAGGTTCACCCCCAAGGTAGCAGTAAGTAGGAGCTGAGGACAGCAGCCAGACCCCAGCCAGGCACAGCTAGATAATTCCAAACTTTATACATCTGCACCTGAACTTCAGTAGATGCTAAGGCTATAACTGCAACAAAGATCTACAACAAAGGTCAGAA
>NDGM011249921.1:8386-23120 GCA_002564305.1 Octomys mimax
AATTAACCACTAGGAAGAATGTATGCAGTGTGTTAATTATTGAAACTGTCCTACCGATTTGATCTGCAACTGTCTCATTGCTATTTGTTTATCAATAAAATTATGGGGAAAAAAAGCACCTAGACAATACCAGGAAAATATGTACTTGAGTGTTAAATTTTGATTAGATATGTTCAAAAATAATTTTCCTGAACTCTCTATTCCTGGGATGCATTTCACCCCAAATATTCCACATCTGTTCTTCCAGTATTTGTCACTTCTTTGACAGAGTCCACTGGGAACCTGAACAGCACAATAGACACATCCATAGGAACTGTTATAAAGCTATACAGCAAATAGTTTGGTAATCATTTTAACCCCACATTTGCCTAGCAGATGTTTACCTCAAAAGCTTTTTTGTTCAAAGCTGTGTGTCTTGGTCTCGATTTTTAGCTACCACTCATATTGCTTATACAAACATTGACAGGAACACTTGTGAAATTTTGATTGAAAACTGTTAAATATTGAATGTGTAAGGCACAGTGTTTCTCTATTTTTATGTGAATTCTGGCAAAGAAAACATGGCTTTGGAGCCAATAATTTCAGTGGTAGGTTCTGGTTATCACTATTTTTGATCACAGCAGAATGGAGATAGCTCTAGAGCCACCAGCTGTGATGACAGCTTCCTGCTTTGGTGTGTGGCTCCCAGATGCACCAACTCTCTGGAATCCAGGTCAGCGATGGCCAACCCTCGAGAGATTTCAGTGATAACAAACAGATGGCTTCGCCACCACTGACCTAGATCCCAGCATGTGTTAGCTCTGTTGGGAGCCTATACCTATGTTATGATTTTAGAAGTTGTTTTAGAATTCTGCTTGAAATTGTTTTATCTATCTTCTAGTAAATTATTTCACCCTTTAAAAAGATAGATGACATTCTCTTCTATATAAATGAAAACAGTACAGAACAGATAGTCTGTTTTGCTTTATCAAGGTGAGAAAATGCTATCTTCTCAAATATTTCTTTGGAGAGATCTGTTTCTGTAAAATAATTCCTGCAATATTCTGTCCTGGATTTTAACTTCTTCTCTCATCACCTTTTCCATTTTAGAGAACTATGATAGTCTCTTAACCTTAGTATAGACTCAATAAGAAGACATACATACCAAGATTTCAATCATTACTGTAATACTTATTTTCAGAACTTCAAAAATCTAAAGCTAATTTAAAGGATCTGCCATGACCTCTGTTTAAATCCATTATAAAGAAAATAATACCACGCACAGAGCAGTTATGATTCATGAAAATGGTGGTTACTATTATCGATGTTATATAATTAAATAGTGATTCAAAACAAGAATGTTAATAGTTATTCTCTTATCCAAAGTAGATTCTGACAATGCTTTAGAAATCCCTTAATGAAAGAGCATCTAGAGCCCACACATCAAGCTCTGGAGAACTTTGAAGGTACTCAATAAATTCAAGAGAGATGTTCATCTGCTCAAAGCATTTCACATTTGTTGTACTCCGGCTTTACTTTTTCTTCAGGGTTATACTTCTATATAGGTTCATGCATTCAATTTGTCCACTTAGGGTTAGCGTCACTTTTGCTGAAAGGGCTGAAACAGATCACATCTTGTGAGTTCCACCCTTTTCCACCTGATAATCACTGAATTTGAATTGCTTTCCCCCGTTCTTCATACTAATGGAGTACTAACATATTTCATTATGTAAGTTAATATTTAGCCATTAGGAAATGAAGAAATAAATAAACCTAGTGCTGCTGCTATCTTTGCACTTTTGGACTTAAAGCAAAATATTTAATATCTTTCCATGGGGAGAAAAGAACTTCTTGCTAATTGTATTTCTTATATAGTTGTGTTCTGATTTTACAACGCATCTCAACATGCTTATATGTGTTTTCTACTGACACTTATCAGTAAGAATAAAGTAGAAAAGATACTCTTTTCCTATGATATGATTTTTTTATGTAGTTAGTACAGGGTCTACAGGGTCTCACTATGTAGAAAACACTTGCAGTGATCCTCCTGTTTTCAGCCTCCCAAGAGCTGGGATTACAAGTATGCACCACCACACCCACTCTCAATTGCTGTCTAAGCATGCCTTGGGGGGTGGGACCAGCAGAGTACAATGGGGAACCCTGGCCACTGAGCTCTGCCTAAGGAGGTGCTATAGTCACTGAGCTATCTGGCTGGTCCTATGACATAATTAAAAAATATTTGAAGCATTTAATATCTATGTCCCATGTTGATTTTGGGTTTACTGTAAGTTATTTGGGCTGTGTTAAATTTGGTAAGGTCACTCATTTCAATGAATATAAATTGGATAGCATTAGAACTGAGATTATGGCTTCTTAAATATTATTTCAATAACTAGGTATCAAGCTTCATAATTGCAAAGGCAAAGTCATGTTAAATAATGTTCCATACAAAGAAAATCAATTTTGTTCATTCCTATAAGAAAATAGGTTTTATTCCTAATTGTACTTTTTAATAGATACTCTAATGCCTTTCTTCTCAAAAGCACCTTATGGAATATTAGAAAT
Organism: Octomys mimax; assembly: GCA_002564305.1. NCBI lineage: Eukaryota > Metazoa > Chordata > Mammalia > Rodentia > Octodontidae > Octomys > Octomys mimax. The sequence goes on from NDGM011249921.1 coordinate 10,931, forward strand.
CAGATAAACACTCTTTGTTCTCAATTATTTCTCCCACTTCAGCTCTCTTGAGGTTTCCAATGGCCAAATGAAATTCTTTAAGTAAATTTGCTTCCTATAAAATTGTGTAAACATGTCATAGACATGAACTCATCTTTCTGAAGTGTTTGGTTATTTTTGTCAAACCTGTGCCATTGACATGAATGCTAAGTTGCTATTTTTTAAAAAGAAGGTACAAACAATGTCCTCTAATAAACAGCTTTGTTGACGGCTTACTACGTTAGAGTTACAAATCTATACTGTGGGGTGATTGTGTTTTCAGCATCCTTCTGTGTATGTGTGGTTGGCACTATGTCATGATTATGTCCATACTTCAGCTGTGCAAATGCACAAGAGAGCCCTTTAGAGTAGATGACTAAAGTCTCTGGGCTCAGATCCAGAGACAGCGGTTGTCACTTCTACTTATGTGCCATTTACAAGCCCTTAATCACAGAAACATAGGATGAATCTAAGAGTCTCGAATGACTGCCGATGGTCTAGTTCAGTGCTCACTCTTGAAAGGGATTTGATTTAGCAGAAAACTAGCCATTTTGCCACTCTTGCCAACTGTATAAAATCAGTTGAGTTCAGCTAATTTACATCTATTAAGATGAAGAAAATTTGTCCATTTCTCATGATTCATACTTGAATTGGTTTGCTACACAGTCTTCAAAGTATAGTTTCCTGAGGGTCACTTGAAGGTACGTCTGCAGTCCTCTTACTAACTTGTGAAGAGTTTCAATAGTCCTTATTTAAGTCGGTATGCATGGGAAATAAAATTAAGGGGTGGAGTTGAAGGATCTATAACTTTTCCGCCAACTCCCAATAACTCATATTGACTCTAGAGGCAAGAACACTTGAAGGAGAAAGAGGCAGTTCTTGGTGAAGGCACACACAATGTCTGGTGGATCTATCTCACACTCCACCAATCTTTTGGCTTCTCAAATCACTTTATAATAAAGTTATAGAGGATGTGCTTTATAAATCTCAAATTACTACAGCTCTGTAAAGTTTTAAAAGCAAAACAGCCACAATGATGTTATGAAAATAATTAATAATCCACTTGGTCCCCATTTAACTCACTCTGGCTACCTAACTTCACATACAAAGCTCAGGCATCAGAGGTGAATCAAGTCCTTAACGGGTATCACAGGATCAAAAAGGTGATGTCCCATTAGCCACACAGTAAATGTTCTGGAAACAGCCGCAGGAATGTTGAACTTCAAAATGCTGTTTGCATACTGAGTCATTATGTTAAATGAAGTTATTATTTTCGTTAAATAAATTCCAAGCCATTATAATAAACATATTAATTAAAGTTGATGGTGTAATCAAACAGGCTTACTGTTCACTTCACACATGTCAAATAATTGGGACCTGGAACAATTCGACTCTAGTAAAGGCTTCAGTATGAAGCTTGTACACTAAAGGGCACCACCTGAGGCAGAAATAGATTTTCTGCTCAGATTATGGCAATATCCACATTCAGAATTAGTAAACTTTTTGCCAAAATAATTTAGCACAATGATTGAGACAGCATAGGCTTTGAAATGAAGCTGGCTTATTTTTTATCAGGCGAGCTGCTACTTATATCTGCATGACCTTCAACAGCTTTGCAAGGAATTTCTAAGCTTGGATGTCAACAACTGCAAAATTAGGGTTATTAATTGTTGTTCCTTATACAATTGCTGCCCAAATTGAATTAGAACTACAATGGTAAGCACTTTGTATGGCACTGGAAGAGGGAAGGACTCCATAAATGTGAATCCTTATTACATTATCCTGAAATTGTTTATATTGTTGGCCCATTTCTATTGATATTTGGACCTTATGTTTGAAACAAAGAAAGCATTATATTATATTATACAAAATTGACAAGGACATCAAAATTTTTTAAGAGGAAAGACTGACATTCCAACCTCTAGATATTTGAAGGTAGGTGCAAACTATCTTCGAGAAGTGAGGTTAAAATGGAGAACATAAGTATATGACATGTGGCTGAGCATTTGTATTCAAAGGATCAGATTAGTGATTCTACAAACTAGGACATAGAAAATCTTAGAGTTTGGATAACAGTTCTTCACTCTTCAATGAAAGCTGAGGATTTCAAATTCAAAGTGCAACTGAATTGTAAGTATGAAGAATAATTTTCTAAACATATCAACAGGTACAATTAAAAGGAGGAAGACACTTCAGATCATGTGCAACATGTTTGAAGAAATTGTCACTGTGAAACCCCTTCAAGAACTGACCCCATTGAAAATTGAAAATTTAAATGAATAAATAAAAGTCACTGAAGCTGATATATATATATATATATATATATATATATATATATATATATAGCCTCTGGGTTTGCTATAAAAGGAACTCAGGGGTTATTACCATCTTATCAAATATTCCATTAAGACTAACAGGCCCAAAAGAGAACTGTCATTTACCAAAATTTCCTCTGAGCTGTAGGAATCCTTTTTTGTCAGTGTCATGTCCTGACCAAGATTCAATAGAGAGAAGGATGAAGTCAGAACCTGGTTAATATATAATTAGTAATAAGAGGAGTTGGGCATTTGAATAATACATCAAATGGTCAGATTAGATGAATACCAAGAAAATGGGGAGAGCACAGCTAAAGACAAATCAGGCACAGAAGAGAATTGGATGGGAAGGAGGAAAGAGAAGCAGAGCAGAGTAGCAGGGGCTTCTGCTTGTGCCTACTCTCTCCTAACAGTGTTCCTTTGTTAGTAATTCCAACTTTGCTGAGGGAAGCCAGAGATAAGTAACTGAATCTTTATTTTGGAAATTAAAGAACAGTTGGATGGGCTGAGTCACAGGAAAATGATTCACATAGGATTTCTCTAATGAGTCAGGAAATGAGCTGCGACTTACTTTGTCCAGTGGTATCATCACAGATTAGGCATCCTGTCCCCAGGAAGTCCTGGGGGAAGCACAGCACAGTCCCATGCACAGGAACACCCACCATCCTTGTCCTGCTAAGCTGGAAGTGATGGCAAGGTCTGGGAGATCCTGCTCGCCACACATCCTTGCATGCTGTAGGCCCTACTGGCGTACAAAGCAGAAGAATAGTTGTTCCTCTCAGCTTTTGCCCTTGTGAGCTGAAAGACAGCATCATTCACTTTTTTTTTTCCTTTTAGAAATGTGGGATCTTTGATTCCACTCTAGACTTACTGAGTCAAATTCAGCCTTGTAACAATTTTCAAAAGGGATTTCACTGTTCATAATCATTCTGAATAGTCTTTCTTTGGAACCACTACAGTGTCTCAATTTGTGTTTCCCCATGTTAGTTTATTTTTATTTAGTTTGACACCAAGCAGAAGAGTAATAACATGTATTCTGACTTTTTTTCTTTTACTGAGGTGTTGAAGCCTGTGTATGCAGGTCCCACTCTGTTTTTGTTTTGTTGTTGTTTATGTTTGTATTTAGTACAGGGTCTACAGGGTCTCACTACACAGATTGGACTCGAAGTGATTCTCCTGTTTTTAGCTTCCCGAGTGCTGGGATTACATGTACCACCATACCCCAGCTTGGGGCAGGGCCAGCGTGGCAAGCCAGAGATCAATCGCTGGGTGCTGCTGCACTCTGCTTTAGCAAGCACTTTAGTCTGCTGAGCTATCTGACCGGCCTCCACTGTGGTTTTCTCATGAGAACTTAAAGATATCCAACCTGTTTTACATGTACATGTATTTATATGCTCAAGGTTTTTCCAGCAACCAGGTCTTGAAAGGCAGGGTTGAGAAGCAGCAAATACTAGAGATGCCTGCATCTGCTCCACTCACAGCAAAGAGAACAAACTGCAAATATTCTCCTTTCCTCCAAAGTAAAGCGAAGTCCAACTGAGCTTGACCAGGTGATAGGTAACTGTTAAGTTTTCTGTTTAGTTGGTCCCCCAAAGCCTCATACAGTCACTGGGGCTGGCTTCTAGAGTTAATGATTAACTAGTGATCCAATGGGGATGAGGAGTTATGGGTATGACACCCACCCAGGGGTTGGTAACCTGCGTACAATATAAGGAAGGGGGAGAGGCTTGCTAGCTGCCACAGCTACTGCTCTTCTCTTTGCTTTTTGCTGCTTTCTGCTCCCATGAACAGCTGCCCTCTACCATGTGCCACTCTGCCTTGGAGCCAACTGAGTAGGGGCTGAAACCTCAACTAACTGTGAGCTAAATAAACCTTTCCTTCCGTAATTTTGGTTGTCGGTATTTTGTCCCAGCAATCAGGAGAAGGTAGCTGAGACACTGATCAATTTCAAAGGTACACTTATGGGACAGTCTGAAAAGCAACCTCATTTGAACATCTCCCTCCATGCAGAGCAGGTGCAAAAGGCTGCTATCTAAAAATACTGGAAAAGATAAGTGGTCTGTGACCTACTTACTGTAGGTCACAGTGCCCTGAAATTTTTATTGTACAAAAACAAGCCATTATGTACATTATAACGTCACCAATATAAGCTAGGTAAGTTTTGTGCTTCAGTGACTGTTTTCAGTGAATTTAACATAAATTTTGAATTAACAACATAAACTTTCATATGTGACAAACATACTAGTATTATAAGAAAAGAGCAGGAGAAGTTCAAATATGATTTTGCTTGTATGAAACCTCTACAAATCATTTCTTGTGTCCTCCTATATTTCCATCTATCCAATTCCCACTTTTCCTTCCTCTTACGGCCAACAAATAATGCCCTCTCATCTTGAGAAAAAAAGAAATTAAGGTCATGACCCTCAGCTATAATTAAGTTCATTACAATATTTATTGAGCAATTGTTATGTGTGGGATACTGGTTCCATGAACTGATGGAACAGGAAAGCATCAGCACAGTGTCAAGTGAAACTAGATAACAACAGTTGTATTGTATGACATTGCATTGTATTTAAAAGCACATAGTGTGCATATCCAACCAAAGTCTTATTATTAATGTAATAAAATGAATGATCAGTGGCAGAAAGGGAATCTTCATGAAAGTGTACTTTGTGATTGCTCCTGAGTCCAGTTGAAATCATTTTTTGCTATGGTGGGCAAAGCAATGGCCTCTGAAAGATGTCACACAATCTGTGAAGATATTACCTTACATGACAAAAGGGATTTGATATGTGGCTTACTTTAGAGATCTTGAGAGAAGGAGATTGCTCTGGATTATCTAGTTGAGGCCATTGTACCCTTAAGTGTTCTTAAAACTGCCAGAAGGGAGACACAGAGGATCATCTAACTCCAGAAAGGAAAGTCAGTGTGATACCACTTAAAGAGTTTGAAGCTTACATTGTTGGCTCCCAAATTGGAGTAATGGTGCTTTATGTCAGAAAAAGCAAAGAAAGGGATTCTTCAGCTTTAGGAAGAAAGGCAGACCTGGTAGCATCTTGACATTTATGCTAATTATGACTTGGATCAGACTTTTGACATAACTACACAATAAATTTGTGTTGCTTTAAATTCCTGATGTGCTGATAATTTGTTATAGAAAATAAATATACTTGCTTAGGGTATAACACCAACAAAGGGGAACTCTTACCATTTACATGTCCAGGTTTTTACTTTTAAAAGGATTATAAGTTTGTTGATAGACATTTCCTCTCTTTTTTACCAAATGGCAGCAATGATTATTTTTTTTAAATCACAGAAAAGATATTCTTTTAACAGAATTCATAAGATCTTTTGATTTATGAATAGAACCCAAACAAGCTGTCGAAACACTGGTGTCACATATGAATAAATATGACAACAGAGATAAAGTTGAGAGTACAACATATGCACAAATAGCCTTTCTGTCATAAATGGCTTTAAGTCATCTAGGATTCCTATGAGGCCCAGTAGCTGCTTGTCCTTGTGCCTTATGCTCACAGAACTTTGGCCTGCTAGCGCACACTACGGCACATCAATCTGGTTTGGAGTGACATCCCATACACCTATGGCATATTCAAGAAGTCCATAACATCCTGTGATTGGGAACAAATGGGTGACAAGCATGAGTCCCTAGAATGTCTCAGAGAGGATTTTGAGTGGGAGCCACCTTAGAGGTAATCTCACAAGGAGAGCATGAACAGAAACAATTATTCAAATGAACTAATGCTATTCAGGAATATGCTCAGGAATTTTGGATGAAATGAGCACATAACAAGAATGGCTAAATCGAAGACACAGACACTTATGACCAATATATTCTCTTAATTCTCCCAAGAACATGCATTCATACTATAAGCTCTTGGGAGTTAGCAGCATTTCTAACTTTTTTTTTTTTTTTTGGTGGAGCTGGGGATTGAACTCAGCCCCTTGCACTTGCCTAGGAAGCGCTTATTCCACTGAGCCATATCCCCAGCCCTAGCAGCATTTCTAAAACCAGACAGAAGCATCAGAGAATATATTACAAAACAAAAATTCTGACCTTATTCCAGACAACATTTTGTACAAGAAAAAATTACCCTTTAGTATAAACCAAATGATATCTGATCCCTCCATATTTTTTGTGAAGATTTTGGGAAGGTCAAGAGTTGTCCTATGACAAAATTAAACTGATGAGGCATTCAATCAGTGATTCAACTATAATGTTTCCTAATAAAAGGAAACAGTCACATAAAGGGTATACTAGCTATCAAAAGGGAAACTCCATATGAGAGACACATTTATTAATAGCTTAACTGACAATACTATAGACTTTAAATTTTATTTAAATAATACCCAGTATTTCGGCGTATTTTCAAGGGATTTGTATATCCATGGCAGATCTTTCTGAGTAACGGTAAAAGAAAAACAAAATCATTTGTCCAATGATGAATGTAAAAATGCTTATTACTTTATGCTAGAAAAACTCAATAACAGAAATGAGTCAAATTAGAGAATATCTGTTTGATCCACAATTCCTATAGCCCTCCATGGGGTAAAAATATGGCCCTGAACAATACTCTCTGAAGTCAAAATTCAGAATGTATTGATTCATTTTATAGTAGTCAGGTACTTTCTGTCATCTTTTTTTATTTATGAAATTCCATTACTGGAGTCAACATCAATTTATAAGCTGGACTAAAAAGGTTTGATAATAACTGGCCTTGGCCAGGAGAGCATGGAGAAAGAGAGCTTTCATGGAAAATGCAGATTTGTTTTTGCTATTTTTTTCAATTCAACTTTTCTCTTGTCTCAAAATCATTGTCAGTGATAAGTTATTTGGTATGGATGAAAAAATATTTTAAATATCAAGAAATCTGGGCAATTTTAGTGAGAATATTTTGAAATATCAATACAACTTCAAAGATGTATTTGGAATCAAATGACAGTGCTGTCTTTAGGGAGATGAGTGTGTGTGTGTGTGTGTGTGTGTGTGTGTGTGTGTGTACACCTCTATGCATGCATATGTGTCAATACTTTAGCTCTTATTTACCTATTACACCCCAAAGATTTCTTTTTTTTTTTTAAGATTTCTTAATTCCTTCTTTCTGCTTCATAGTTCTACCTGATTTATATCTTAGTCACTTCTGTGTCATATTCAGCATCAATAATGTATATTTACTGTGTAAGAATTATAAACAGTACATGATAGTTATATTGGCCTAGTCAAAATGTCCACTCCTAGATAGTAAAGTTAGCAAATGAAAAATATATTTCACTTCACTTGTGCCAGATCTGTTTAGTTCTGGAACTTATCTCTCAGACAAGCACCAAAAGGCAGATGTACATAGATCTCCGAAGCACATGATTTCAACTTAAATTAAAAAGCATAAACATAGTTTGCTTACTGGGAAGAGTTATTACTTTGACTGTTGGAAATCATTAACCTAGGCATTGTGATATAATAAAATATTGTTTTTGATGTCATTTTGAATTTCAGTTTAGAATCTGTCATATATAAGCAGCAGTGGCCTCCAGGTTAGACCATACTTTTTCATGTATAAAACAGATTTTTAAATTTTTTAATGAAATTAAATGATAGAACACAATAAGATGACCAATCACAGTACCTAAAACCTGGTAGATAATTATCAAATATTAATTACATTCCTCTCCTTTAGGCTTTCCTTTCAAGAAGTGCTGTAATTAATAATTCTATAAACTTTCCTGTAAAAATGTATTACTATGATTTGCTTATATTAAAACATTGAAATATTAAAAATAACTTCTCACTTACTACAGTAAGACTTAAACAAATATATAGTTTAATGGCTTTAATTTGTCTCATCTATCAATCAACTTCCGAATGAAAGAGTACTTACTGCATAAATTATTTATAGTTATATGAATATTCTTTGATTTCTTCAATCATTCTTCAATCATCTTTATTGAACTTCTTTTTCTATATATGTCTTTTTATTTTTTAATGTATTTGGTTGTTACAGAGTCTCACTATGCAGCTTGGCTGGCTCAGCCCACCCTAGGGACGAGGCTGGTGCAGCATGTGATGCTGGGATGGACCAGTGGTCCCTGCACATGCTCAGCTTGCCTAAGCATGTGTTTTAGCCTGCTGAGCTATCTAGCCAGCTCCTACTGAACTTCTTTAAGCAATCCTTTGGCTTGTAATTTTCTCGGGGTGTTATAATCTCTTGATAGTAGACAATAACTACCTGAGAAATTTAAAGTATAACCTATGAACTTAGTAGAAGTTAAATTAAAACAAATTTTTTTTTCCTGAGTTTTACCACATTGGTAATCTATTTTATCAATAGGAAATTAAACTTATGTTTTCTAAGTACTTTCCAGCATTTTAGTTTAATGTCTACTACTGGAACATACAATGGTATTGACAACTTAAATTCTCTTTCTTTTTGGGCTATAATTTTTACAGGCCTACTAAATCACACTTATGTATTCCTGTTTTACTATTTTATACTTCTTGTTATAAAAATCCCTGCTCTACCATGAGCAAGTACTTTTGTACTTCAACATTTTTCTAACACTTTCTATGTATATTAGTTTTTGCATAAATGCAAATACTCTGAAATAGCAGTTTATCTAAGGAGGATAAATAAGCCGGTGAGAGGATACAGAAAATACAAGATAAGGATGGATAGAAGTGGAAGTTGGCAAATGCAGTAGTAGTTGCCAGTAGCAGTGAGATGATATGAATTGTAAAGGAATGAAACACTAAAGGACTGAATTGTGAATCAAATATCTGTATTTCATTTTGAAAACAAAATTAAATTTTATTTCAACATTAGGATAAATGCTTCAATAGCAGAAGGGAAACAATGAGTTTATAACTAAAGTGCATAAAATAGTAAGTTAATTCTCATCACAACTCCCTGAGCTATGGTATCCTCCCTCTATAGAGAGCAAGAAAACAGCAAATATCAAAGGCTTACGGTGACGTATAGGGTATTAGTAACATCCGTTGCTTTGTGCCTCAAATTCACAGAGTCAGGACTACATGGTGGTCGGGTGGTCAAGGAATACCCTGTTCTGTACCTCCAAACCCAACCATTGACCTGGATAATTGTAATACTTTGTTCCCCTTTTGGAACTAAGCACATTCATGTGCAGTAATAGAGTATTAATGAAAGAGAGCTGCCTAGGTGGAGTTGATGACCATCCTAGTTGATGTGCTTCAGGCGCAGTACCACATGCATACCAAGGCCACACATTCCTGATCTCAGCTGAGGAGCAAGCGTAGGGATGATACCAGCAATGAATACATTTTGGTGGCATTCAGGACTCTTCAGGTGGGTACCTCTGATGGAAGGGACAACCATCAGTGTGGCCAAATAGTAGATCTGTGCTACAGTCAAAAATTGTTCCTCTGTCTCTCTTCCTTTCCTTTCACAGCTGCAGAACCTAAATTGTGGCTGGAAGCCTTTATTTTCCTATTCTCCATCCTTTCCTTTTATTCTTCAGTATATCCTTAATATATATCATCTGAAAGCACTCATATCCTCCTGGAGAGCTCAAGGCCAAGATCTACCCAATTCCTTTCTTGTCCTTGAAGCATATTGTACTCCTAAACATCTCTGAAACCTGATTTCTGCGTGCTTTTATGCTCCTTTCATCACCATTGTTCTATTACTGACTTTCTACTACATGCACTTCAATTTTTCTCATTTTCTATACTATGAAAAAGTCCTTCCTAATAGATACGTGGGGGCAGATACATGGGAACATACATTCTTCATTTCCTATGATTGTCACAGGATAAGGGACAAAAAAGAGCAGAATCATGCAGTCTCATCACTCTGATTACCACTCACCACATCTGAGTAGCACATTGCAGTTCCTCGCCCTCTCTCTCTAAGGATTGATTGGATTATGCTATTCCAATTTGTCTATTGAACATCTGGGAATCCCTTAAATTCTTCCAGTCTATTTTACAACAAAAGGAAATTACTTTTTTTTCCCTTACTTCTAAGCTCATTTCTCTTCTTGACACCATTGTTATTTTAGTTGCACCATCTTCCCACTCAAGTTCCCATTTGAAGCAATACTTAATTTGTGACAGTTTTGACTTTCACCACCTACAACTCCCTTCCCTTACCTAATTCAACTATATTACAAGAGTCACTGTCCTGTAATAACTGAAAACTTTCCAGACTCCTCTCCTTTTCCACACCTGCCTCCTAGGTCCAAGTTTTTGTTATCACTCAAATAAATATTTTATCAGTTTTTCATTGCTTTTCATTACTTTATTTTCTCTATGAGCTGAATACTGACACTGTACTAACTGAAAAGTATCCCCCCAAAAATTATATTTTATTTTTAGAAATAAATGGACCCTGTGGCTCATAGACCTTAATCTAGTTATTTCAACTTACTATGGCATTGTCATCTATTTTGATATGTGTCAAAGTAATTTGCTATCATTAATGATTATAACATTGATGTTTGAAAATAATTTACATGAAAGAATTAAAATTGATGCTTGACTACTCTTTTAACATCACTTATTAACTTATACACTGATGATTTTCTAAGCACGTTTTTATTATCATATACATAATTTGCTGTGACAATTTTCCACATACTAAGAAAAATCATTTTTCATATGTGCTGAGAAAGGAACAGTTTGGGAACTCAGTCTTCAGGATGAAGCCCAAATGCCCTCTCTTGGCATTTCATAGCTTTTTACAAGTTGATCTTGCTCTGCTCTGTACTTCTTCCTCACATAGTCTTCACGCTAACAGGAAAACAGCAATCACCAAAAATGCTGAACTTCTTTTGCTCCGATGTATTTCACATGCCCACTGCTTCTTCCCTGCATTTTCCCATGCCTCTGTCACCTGGAAAGCGCTGAGTTCTCGTGCTTTATCATGTGGACTGGAGGTCAGGACATCACACAGAAATAGTCCCACCTTCATGGCAACATGACTTTCTTCCTCCTCCCTTGAGCTATAAGTAAACACTTTACACACTGAAGCTTAATATTTTACCTAGTCCTCGGGAGAGGTAGGCAATACTTTCTACTTAAACAGCTTCTAAAGTAAAAGCTTAGAAAGTAAGTAAAATATAACCCCCATGAAGGTAGAGCAGTTTACATCCCTCACAATGTTTATCGTGAGTTGGCTGTTAAAAACTATTTATCAAATGAAAAGACTTCATGTAGGTTCATCATTAAACATATTCACTGGTTTAATATGACTCTGCAAACAGAAATTTCTCATGTAATATTATTCTGAATCACTTGTTAAACTATTAAGTCAAGCTACTCTTATCAACTGTGTCTTGAGGGTGCCATTGTTACCATGTCTCTATTAAGAAGAACATGGATCACTAAATTTCATCTTTCTTCTAATATTCTGATGAATAAGAGTGGTCTACCTCTTGGAAATACATGACATAGTTTTTCAAATTCAAATGAAGCCTCAATTACAGCATACCGAATATTTTTGTACTTATAAATCCCCTAAAAAAACTTAGTAGGGTTGGGGAGATAGTTCAGTGGTCTAAGCATCTGCCTGGCAAGCACAAGGACCTGGGTTCAATCACTGGTACTGCATACCATGCCAACCCAACCTGGGGCTTTCCCAGCTGCTACCAAAACCTGTAGTGGTGGTGCACATCTGTAACCCCAGTGCTGAGGAGGCTGAAACAGGAGGAGCACTACAAAATCTGAGCTGCATAGTGAGACCATATACCAAATACATAAGCTAAAAAGAACTTAGACAATATAATTTTTTCTTAAATAAAGTATATTTGCCTTCTTTCAGCAAGGGTTTGCAGAATAAATAGCTAAGACTTGTAGTTTCCAG
>NDGM011249922.1:2924-21435 GCA_002564305.1 Octomys mimax
CAGCCCACCAGGGGGTGGGGCTGGCTGGCATGTGGTGCTGGGGGATTGAACTGCAGTCCTTGTTTGTTCCAAATAGGTGCTTTAGACCACCGAGCCATCTCACCAGCCCAATCAGACCTACTTTTGTTGATGTTCGTGAGTGTGATCTTATTGGGTATATTCTCTTGAAATATTTCTATTATTCCCCTTGCAGTTAGGATGCACATAAAAATGATAACTGGCTGGTCCACGCAATCTGAAGTGGTGAGTTCTCTATACCAGGTATGGAGAACAAAATGGTTGTTTGTTTGTTTTTGTTTTTTGGTACCGAGAATCAAAGTCAGGACCTTAGGCTTGCCAGGCAGACACTATGACACTTAGCAACATCCTCAGCCCGCAAACTGTGTTCCTATACTTTTTGGTGCGCAGCAAGGAAGGTTAGGCATCTGAATCTGATGATTCTTCACTTAAAGTCATTTACTGGCTCACAAGATTGGCTTTACTAAGTCAGACACCATGTGGTGTTTTCTTAATAACGCGATGTAAGGAATTAAATTTGTTTTCAAAAAGACACTGCCAGAGGATCACTATGAGTCCAAGCTGTGTAGAAAGACCCTGTAACAACCAAATACACTTAAAAAAAGGAAGTGATTTTTTTTTTTTTTTTTACGGTAACAGGGCTTGAACTCAGGACCCTGTACTTGCCAGACAAAGACCATGATTTTGTTTACTTCAACTTATGCCTAATGACACTGAACATTCTATATGATGGATTTTGGCTTAATCCTATCATAAATTTAACTGCCTGCAGGAGCAAGAAAGAAAAGTGAGAAAGAGAGAGACAAAAAAATATATATGCTAAATATTAATATTATATATGTATTTTTTATTATTTATTTATTTTTTGCTGTACTGGGGATTAAACTCAGGACCTTGCACTTGACAGGCAAGCGCTTATTCTACTGAGCTATCTCCCTGGCTCTTATTTTCTATATTTATTTATTTATCTATCTATCTATCTATTTATTTATTCATTTGGTATGGTAGGGAAGGGTGTACAGGGTGTTCAGAGTCTCAATACTAGATCGGATTAGTAGTGATCCACCTGTTTACAGCCTCCAAAGAGCTGGGATTACAGGCACGTGCCACCATGCCCAGTCTCAATTGCTGTCACAGGGTGTCCCAGGGGCAAGGCCAGCACGGCAGGACTGGAGATTGAACCCCCAGCCCCCACGCCTGCTTGCAGGCACTTTAATCCATTGAGCTATTTGGCCAGTTCTTATATTTCTATCTTGTATATTTTTTAAAAAATTAAAGTCTTAAACACAGTAAAAAGAATTAAAAAAAAATTTACAAGTAATACAGAATTTCACTTAACAAAGTAATACAAATTTCATAATATTTGTTACAGTACATAGTGCTGTAGTGTTGTCTTCCAATCAGTTATTCATATTAGCAGATATGTGCATGCAAAATTGGAAGAAGAAAGAAAACAGGAGAGAAATGTACAAGAAACTAAGAAGAGAAAAAATACAAACAATGAAAAAAGATTAATCAAATTAAAGATTAACTACCCCTTGTCATAGACCAGAAGAAATGCCAGTACAGTTGTTCAAACCATACTGTTTACATACATAGATAAATCTCTTTCTCCCACTCCCTCTCCTGTCCTTCTCCTCAACTCACTAATTCTTTCCCTTTGAATAACTTCATTCTCTTTTCCCAGCATTTATTTTAGCCTTCAGATTACATTTTTCTCTTTAAGATTCTCATACCGAGGAGACAATATGATGTTTGCACGTGCAGTGTGATGTATTTCAGTTAACTATCTATTCTCTAGTCTCATCCATTTACTAACAAAAGACTTAGATTTATCTTGTTTTAATTTTTCTATTTTTTTGTCAGTCATTCAGAACTCAGACTGCTTACCTTTGATTAAAAATGCTATAGATGTCAGGGAGATAACTAGGTAGTCTAAGTGCTTGCCTAGCAAGCTCAAGGACCTGGATTTGATTCCTGGTACTGCATGCCATGCCAGCCCCATGCCAAGACAGCTCCAACACAGGGCATGGGGGCATGCGTGTAATCCCAGTGCTGGGGAGACTGAGACAGGAGGATCAATACAAGTCTGAACTGTGTAGCAAGACCCTGTACCAAATAAACAAACAAACAAGTCTTTTAAAATGCTACAGGAACATTTCTGATAATTTTATTGCTATTTATCATTGCTAAAGAAACCCTTAAGACTCTCTGTGCCCCACTAGTCTGAATGGTGACTGTTGGATTCTATCTATCCAGCTCACAAATCATATCACTGTTTGTAGATTTTCAGAACTGCCTAGATTGAAAACATTCAAATGCATGAAAATATGAACAAAGGCAACTCTTAAGAATAGAGTGGGGTCTTCGTTCTGTTTAGAGGTACATGTACAGAGGGCTGTATTTTGATACAAAGGTCCAGAGTGGAAAGGAGAATTTGAAGACAAGTCTACCTGTTGTCTTTCCTGAACTACATTGTTCACTTTTAACACTTCTTCCTTCCCTTCTCGAGTATCTAGAGTAACAATAGAACATCATGCATGTTGCCACTTCAGTTGAGAGAAATGAGCTATGGTGAAGATAAAAAAAAAAAAAAAACCTTTTGAGGATGCCAGCCAGTGTCCCTAACTCCCAGAAGTGAACCCCTTTCAGTCCCTTACCTGTTGAAAGCAGTCAATATTTGTCAGGGCCAGTGTTATTGTCTAAATTTTAATTAACGTTGTGTTTTGGATATAAGCAAAAGCAATTACTAAGTCATATGCTTTTCTCTTTACCATTCTTCACAATCTTAACAGCTAGTATGAAACATCAAACTACCACTAATTGAAAATTGATGTTAGAATCAATTATACAGGCAGCCCAGTGGAGAAGAACACATGTCGAAGCTCCACCAACTGCCCTTCCCCCAATGGAAATCTCTGTTAAATTTCTGACTGTAGCCCAAGTGCTAATTTACAGTTTTAAAGAAGGACCATTTGCAAATTTAACAGTTGAACATAGAAGCAAAACTACCTTTAAATTCTTGAATTTCATCATTGCTCCAAATCAAGTGAATTATACTTGCAGAAGGATAATCCAAGTATGCTTATCTGAGATATGAGCAAGGAAATCCCTTTAAGTGCCACATATCCTTCCCATTCCAATCCCTATAAATTTTTGCAATTTTTGAATGTCAGATGGAACATTTCACACCATAATCCTTATGTGTGGGCTTCATCATTCCAATTTTACTTATGAAAAGAAGGGAAAGAATGTAGCCCAAATCTGAAAGAGTTTGTCTGTGCCTGGTCCACCAGGCTGAGATTTCTGTTTACAATATTTACCCTGTGTGGAAGATTTGCTGTTTCTACACTATGTACTGTGCATCTCATCTACTGTGTGAATAAACTCTATTGTTCATTAAAATTGGTCCCTAGTATTTTCTAGATGATAAATCTGAGGCTTAGACAAAGAAAGTATTATTTCTAGGATTACACAGGTAGTGAAAGGTAGTGTAAGTGCTTTTACTTAAACTTTGGGGTTGTAGCCTTCATTCTCAATGATTAGACTATACCATCACCAGTACTTACTCTGTTCTTGAAAATAAAGTCTCTAAAGATGGTTATTAATAATGAATTGGCCATGTAGACTTTGACAAACAATAGAAAGATTAAGTGGATGACAGTAAAGGTGTATAGTAATTCAGTCTTGAGGAGTTAATTAAATTATCAAGGTATTGGAGTTTCTCTCAGAGTGGTAAGGCATGTGCTTGAAAGGATGGAGCAGATGAAGTCCTAGATTTCATAGTGACTCTTATTCTGTTTCTTCTTATTCTTACCTCTGTGTCTGTTGAAAACTTACCACACTGTGCAGCAAAAAAAAAAAGTATATTTTGTCTATTCTGTATTTTCAAAGAACAACAATGACAAATTTACATCTGGTCTAGCCTTGCTGTCTATGTCAGAGAAGAGTTTACTGTGTTTTGAGCTCTTTCTATGTAAGAAGTTTGATAGATTTCACATAAAAACAGAAACACAAACCAATGGAAGAGAATAGCCCTGAAATAAACCCACACTTCTATAGGCAAATGATTCTCAATAAAGCATCCAGAAACATACAATGAATATCCACAGGTAGACTACTGACATGAAGTTTCTCTCACCCTGTATAAAAAGTAGCTAATAATTGATGAAAGAACTTAATAGGACCTGAAATTTAAAAACGTTGGGAGGA
This sequence comes from Octomys mimax, assembly GCA_002564305.1. Classification (NCBI taxonomy): domain Eukaryota; kingdom Metazoa; phylum Chordata; class Mammalia; order Rodentia; family Octodontidae; genus Octomys; species Octomys mimax. Next base: position 7,155 of record NDGM011249922.1, read on the forward strand.
AACATAGAGAAACACTTCAAAACATTGGCACAGGCAATGATGTCCTGGAGAGGACTCCCACAACTCAGGAAACAGAAGCCAGAGTTGAAAAAAAGAACTATGCCCAATTAAAAGTTTTCTGCACAACAAAGGACATAATCACCAGAGTATAAAGACAGCCCACAGAATAAGATACAATGTTTTCTGATTATTTATGTGATAAAGGATTAATACCCAGTGTCTTAGTTACTTTTCTCTCATTGCTGGAACAAATACCCAACACTCAAAATGAGAGAAGGAATGGTTTATTTAGCTCACAGTTACTGGAGGTTTTAAGACTCTGCTCCCACTCTACAGGGTCTGGAGAAGAGTCTGGGGTGCTGCCTTGTCCAGGACAACCCTTTCCAAATCTCTCAGAAAACAGATTAGCCAGTTTAACAGTTTGCATCCCTCTGGCCCCGCCCCTGGCCCCGCCCCTCTGGCCCTGCCCTGGTCCTCTGACCCCGCCCCTCAAGCCACTCGCTCCTCCAGCTGTGTCTGCCCCATGACCTACCTGAGGCTTTGGGGGGACAGCTAGACACAAACCATAACACTCAGCATATATAAAGAACTCAAAAAGCAAATCCAAAAAGGCAGTCCACACAAGAGAAACCTACATGTATAGGCAACCTTATTTCTAAAAGCAGAGTCACAGAATTAGCCAAGGTGCCTGTCCACAAATAAATGAATAAAGAAAGTATGATCGAAGCAATGGAGTACTATTCAACCATCAAGAAGAATGAAATTATCTCTCATTTTAAAGCAAAACTGAAGGAGCTAGAGATTATCTCATTAAGCAAAATAAGCCAACCACAGAAAAACAGGTACATGTTTTCTCTGATATGTAAGAACTAAAATAAATAGATAATTAAGTTAAATTGAATTAAATTACTGATGACTTAAACCTAGAAGAGGGACTGACTATGAGGGGCGGGAGAAAGTATACTGGGGAAGTATAGAGAGTTGAGGGTAAGAGTAGAAAAGAAAGCTGCTAATAATCTGTCCTGGAAGAAGAAATTTCTGTGGGTGCATATAACTTGGCATTTGTGGTAAAATAAAATAGCAAGAGTGAAGGCTTAACTGGCAATGGCAACAGATTACTATTATTGCTATCATTATTGTTGATTTCATGCATGGATTGCATGTAACATTGATAATGCTGACTTATGAAAGATTATATTCCCCACCACCATCCCAGACAGGTTAGTCTGACACAGTTGTACATAAACACGAGCCTATAATAGAAGTTTGCACAATTACTCTTGATGTAGCTTTATGACAGAGAGTATTAATGTAATTTTTAACTGGAAGGGTCATTCCTTTTCGTACTGTAGGTGACCTCTTTATACTTTTCTTGAATGTTCTCCATTCATTCAAGAGAACTCAAATGTTCACATATATGTACAAAAAAACCCCATACTTTGCAACCTATTTTGATCCTATGGATAGTTTAAGTTGATAATAGACTATACAGACAACCTACCTATGGGCATGTTGGTGTGCTGAAAACCTTGACCCTTCATTAAAGCCATAAAAATAATAGAAAACATGGCATCACAGATGGCAACATAATAAAGGAAGTACTGATTTAAGCCCACTCAAAAAATAAAACTGTAACAAATACATACTAAGCATTGCATGCATGCCAGATCTAACACTGATGCTTCCAGGACAACAGTATAACTTTATCACACTTCGAAAAGCAGGGGAGTATTGCAGCCTTACTGTGCCCCTTGGGAAACTGAGGCTTGAAATGGTGGTGTTAACTTGTGCAAAAGGACAAACTCTATAATTAGCAGCCGGGATTAAATCCCTATCTTCCAGCTCAGGAGTTCACAGTCTTAAACAATATACTAATTTGAGTCTATCTTCCATATTTAGGGGGAAAGATTTAGGGAAGGCAATATTCTACTAGCTCTAAGACATCACGTTCTCCCCCCCGCCGATTCTATTAAAGGATACTTGAAAATCATCAGTCATCAAAGGGCTCCATTGAAATGAAATCAGTGTTACAATGACAAAAATTGCCAAGGGACTATTTTGAAGTGCTATTCCTGGGGGCTTTGTTTATAAAGTGCCAAAGAACTGCATAAAGATGTAGAGTGCCCTGTGAGAGAGTAGGGACCAGTGTATTTTCAAAGTCTTAAACGTGCTTTTCAGAGGCAAATTAAAGTCCTATGTACAGAGCAACTGAATAAGACATCCATTTCCTGTGCATATAACGTCAGGGAAATTGCTTAACCTTTCAAAACCCATTTTCTTATCCGCACACACATACAAATCTACAGTCTAACAGTGTTACAAAGCAGCAGCAATGTCGGAAAGGGAGGTGTGCTGCCATCAGTGATAGAGTAAGTCCTTGGGGCTTGTCCTCCCGGTAAACATAAATAGACAATTTAAACTGAAAAAAAAATCTGCTCAGAAAGCAGCAGGGAACTAATAAGACAGTGAAGGATACCTGGATGGAGATGCCAGAGTCAGGGAAATCCAGAGAAATAAGCTGGGCATTTCAGGCTACTTTCTCCAGTAGGACATGTGCATTCTAAATGGAGTAGCTGAGTAGCCTGGGAGATGAACCTTGTTTTAGACAGACCCGGGAGGGTCAGGCCATAGAATTTGGGGGCAAGGACCTCTGTGAGAGTGGGTTAAGTTTATGCACCAGGAAGAAAAACAAGTGGAAGAAAGATGAGCTTTCACAGGAAGTAAAAATTCAGAATGACTTGGGTACGGGGAATCTGGGCATGCCCGAGAGCCAGAGGCCAAGGTTAGGAAGAGGATAGAGTAGATTCTTGCTTGCTGGAAATGCTTTAATTGTTTATCTAGAAGGTGTGTGTAAGAGCATAAAAGTCACTCCCTTCATAACTATTCATGGACTTGTCTTTGAGGTAATTTACTTGTTATGCACTGCAATAAAATCTTATTTCAAATATTTATTTTTCAGGAAACAAAAACAAAAATGACACCTCTTCAACAGTCTCTGCTGTGGTACAGGTGTATCCCTTCCTCAGTGTTTTCAAGACTTCTGTTAGGAGCAAAGATACCATATGGGTATCTGTACCACACACATGCAACAAAAAACTTTTCTTCCCCAGGTTTTGATTTTTGTGCACACCTCTTACTTCTGCTAAAATGAAAAACAATTAGAAATTGTATACAGTGCTATCTGATAAGGAAAGGCAGGGGCAAAAAAATAAAATAAAATCCCTAAAAATCAGATTCCAGGGCACCAGTGTCAGTCAGTTTACAGCAAGATGTCCAGGCTGCCAGCCCACCCCTTTCCATAGACATCCCAGGTACCTCACTCTCTCCTGAAGGCACATATGGTAGATTAGTCCTTGGCCATTCAGAAAATCGAAAAACAACCCTTTAGGGTGATAGCCTCTTGCCAAGATTTCTGGAGTACCCTATTATTGTAAGTTTACTTTTGTTTTAAAAGTGTCCACTATCTTTGCCAGTGAAATAATTTAAATTCTTCCCAGAAGACTTTAACAAGAGATAGAAAAGAAATACCAGCTATCCTCAGAAGGACCAGATAGCAAAGTTCTTGTCATTTGTCATCCATCCCAAGATTCTGTCATTTTATAACCGAACTAAAAGTATATTTTGAGTCTCTAACCCTGTGCTCATAGAGGAAAGCATCAACGAATGCATTAAAGATAGTCCTTAGAAAGCAGACAAAAGTAAATTCAATATATCTCCCACCAGTGAACTCCACTTAGAGACACCAGGAAAGCCTCATCACTTAGCCCGTGGGTACAAGGAATCTGTACCCACGGGCTAAGTGATGTTCTAATAGATAGTTTGTTCTAATAGATACAGTAACAATGAGCTCTTCAGTTTAGTTCTAATGTATGAATAGCACAGAGGGTAGGTATTGGAATATTAAAAATTCTCAGCAAATGAAATTGCCTTTTTCCATTTATTTAAAAACAAAGCCTAGTAGTTGCACTGCTGCATTGCAAAGCAACTTGTTGTTTCAATCAATGTCAATTTTAAATTACAGTTAGTCCATGCCTTATGATAAATTTTGGCTCAAGTGGAATACCTTGTATTTTGAAATCCAGGTTACGTTGGTTGGCTGTATGGCACTCAAAGCAGTTTTTAACATTCCCTCGGCTGATCTAATCTTTAAACAGCCTTCTTCTTGACTCTAGTCTTCTAATCTCCCTTTACTTGACTTTTTTTTTTCTTTAGAGAAATGATTTTCTGCCCTATGAGGATGCAGACCTTTTCTTAGAAAGCTTATGAGCTTTAAGATCCAGGAATTTCTATGTAAATTGAAGCTAGTTATGAATGTGTGTAGCCTTGTAGTGTTTGATCCACATCTACAATACATACCTGTTATCTTGGAAGACTGCCTGGAACAAAAAGACTATAAAACACAATACACAGAAGGAACTCAATATATGAATCAATAAATAAGCCTTTGATTCTATGTATAAGTGAATTGAAAGATACCAGAAGCAGTGACTTAATTAAGAGAATTTGAAGACATTCTGAGAGTTTTCCCACCATAAAGCAGAATCAATCTCTACCTCCGATGGTCTCTATCTGTCTCTCTTTTGGTCTGGTCTCTCTCTGTCTCTCTGTGAGTCAGTCAGTCAGCCAGCCAGTTTGTCTGTGTCTTGCTCTTCATTTTGCATTTGCATACATGAAGTTACTTTAAAGTAAACAAATATGTGTAGCAAACTGACAATTCACGTGCAGCGCATTTTGTGTAAATATTACTAGTAGTTCTTTCAGTATACTCACTCCATGTTCAGCACCCTAAACTAGATCTTCTCTACTGTTTTTGATAGTAACATAAACTTTATTTTCTCTTCTTTTGTCTCATTTCTTACGGGAGTGCTGATTTGAACCAAGCTCTGCTCACTAAACCAAGGTGTCAGCACTGACCTTTGATAAGTTTATTTACCCATTCGCTTTCGTCTTAGTACTGTCATAAAAATCTTCCCAAGATGCTTTTCTCCCTGGCACAGACATATTAATAAATAGTGAGTTACACTTGTTCCATCTGTCACATCAGCTTCATTCCTTTCATATCAGGAACCCGCCAACAAGCTGTGCAGGAATCACAGAGCCTTTACATTTTTTTTTATTAATTTTTAAATACCTCTCCATTAAATTCTTCACTAAGCAGGCTGGGTTGAATCTAATATCTGTGAGATGTTGTTGCTTTTTTTTTTTTTAAGAGGAGATAGAAATCAATGCCTGTTTGTTCAATAACAGGGCAAAAGAGAAGAGAACATGCTTGCAAACAGCAGGTGAGACTTTCGATTTGGAAAGCAATCAGAGTATCAGTTGTGTGCTTTCAAGGGCAGGAAAGGTAGGTGTATATCAATACAGCAGAAGAGATCCAAACGGAGAGCTTCTTCATTTTGAGATTTATGCATTTGCAAAAACATTCCTGACAATCTTGCTCATATTCTGATTCTGAACGCTTATGCGATGAGGCCCAACTTTGATTCCCAGCAGTCTGCCTTCCTTTGTTGGTTGCTTTCAGATATATCTCAGGAGGAAATTTTATACTGAATTTGCAGTAAAGAATAGAGAACTTTAAAATATGGGCGTATGCTAGCTGTCAAGAAAAGAAGAAAGTCCCCTTAGAAATTACAGAGTTCCTGCTTGTGGCCAAATGCTGTAGCAGACACTGAGAGGATACAGACAGCTTATGCTTTTCAAGAATGTTAATGACGTTAAATTAGAATCAGGGATATTCTCTGGAAAGGCATAATACTTTGTAGAATCTAAGGCAATGTTACACTTTTCAAGCCTACTAATACAGAACCTTTTCTGTTAGAGTAACTCGCAAGAAAGCAAAAATAGCCTCAACTGTCCTTTTATCATACTGAATTTTCATTGAACACGTATGAATCATATAAGCATCAAGAAAGCCATGACCCATGACTCACTTACAGAAGGGATGGGAGAGGGGGCTTGCAGGTTAGCTCACTTGTTTAAGCTCCTTCTCTGACAAACTCAGTCAGGTGCAGGAGACCACAGTTTGATCCCCAGCTCCCCTACCTTACCAGATGAGTCCTTAAAACAGCTTGAGCCAGCCAAAAAAAAAAAAAAAAAAAAATCTTTTTCAACTTTTTAAGGCCCAGCCAAATAGTTGAATGGATTAACACACCTGCAAGCAGGCACAGGGGCCAGGGGTTCAATCCCCAGGGCCTGCTGTGCTGGCCCTGCCCCCAGGGTGCAATGAAATGGCAAATGAGACTGTGCATGGTGGCGTGTGCCTGTAATCCCAGCTCTTGGGAGGCTATAAACAGGTGGGTCACTACGAGTCTGATATAGTGACCTGAACACCCCATAGACTCTTCCCTAAAATACAGAAAAGAAGGAGGAGAAAGAGGAGGGATGTGGGAGACAATTCTGTGTTCTTTTCAAGGTTTCCTCATGTACAAAAACTATTGAGTTTCACTCAAGTAGGTGTTGATCTTCTTCCTTCTTCTGCAACAACATGTGGACACTGTATCCAGTACCACACTGTTCACCAAAAGCTGCTTATAATTCTTGGATTTTGAAGTTAAAGATGAAAGAAGCATTTTACTCTATTCATAGTCAATGTACTTTAATCACTCCTTACAGGTCAGTGAGGTGATCCTTGGAAAGCTCCTATAAAAGCTGAGGGGACATCCATGTGATCTGAAGCTTGAAGCTTCCATTTCTACCTCCTCTGCTCCTGCCAACAGTTTAGTCTTGGACATATAGAGTCCAAAAATACATGTCTATAAATCCCTGTTTTTTAAACCATTCAGTGTAGTGTTTTGCTACAGCAGCCCTAGAAAATTCATATACCTATTACAAGTGATTAGCAGTGATGTCAAAATGTTCCAATGGTCAATTGCATTGCTGGCACTCAACAGCAACTCATTTAAAAACATATCAAGGTTTAAGTGACAATGTGTGCAATCAAGTTAATTCATTTTTTGAAATTAGCATCATCCATTTATTCACCTATTGCTCTCCTGGCTTTATAGCATTTATTGAAAATCCACCATGAAAAGTAATCATTTTTAGGGGGCTGAGAAGATAGCTCAGTGGTCTAAGTGCATGCCTGGAAAGTGCAAGGACCTGAGTTTGATCCCTTGTCCCACATGCTGAGCCAGCTCTGGAACACTGGATACACCAGGCTGGCCCCAAAAATGGACGTGTCAGTGCACGTCTGTAATCTCAGCACAGGGGAGGCTGAGACAGGAGGGTCACTAGGAGTCAGAACTGCATAGTGAGAATCTATGTAAAAAAATATTAGGATAATGATAGAAAAATAGGTGAGTGGAATATATGAATTCAGAAGTGTTAATATACACAGATAGCCACTTTATTTTTAATAAAGAAATCAAATCAATTCAATAGAGTACAAAGAGTTTAAACGCTTAGTGCTAAAGTCATTGGACAAATATATTGGAAAATACACATAATTTTCTCATCAAAATTCAAACCACCAGTATCCAAATGACCACATAGAAAATGAAAAGTTAAGTCAAGTCTTGAAACACAATATTTTCCATGTATCTATCTGGCAAAGAATATGTGCAGAATTGTTAAAGAACTCCTACAGATCTGTGCTTAAGAAGAACTTAAAAAACAGGAATTGAATAGTTACTTCACAAAATATAGGAATGCTTACATCACATAAAATGGCCCATGGTCTTATTGGTCATCAAGGAAATGTAAAATAAAATCACACTGAAGTAATACATAAATAGTTGACAAAAAAACTCAACACTATCAAACACACTGCAGAAAATGTGAAGCAACTGGAATGCTCATCAATTATTGAGGAAAGTATAAATTATTAGAACCTACTTAAAGGTATTTACCCTTTTTTTCTCTTCATGAAGCTAAACATATACCTATACTAAGGACCAGTAATTCTGTTCCAATTCATTTATCCAGGGCAGACAATAGTTTCTTTATATTAAGCATATGAGAAAATCCTTACAATATTTATACACAAAGGGCTTTGTAGTACAAAAGTCTTAAGAGGTTTATACACAACAGATAAAACCTGAAAATAAATGCAATTTATGTAAAGAAAAGGAATAGACAAATGTGTTATTGTACAATCAGCTATGAGAGAAACAGTATCAGTAATATATACCACACCATGATGTACCTTATAGCATGAATCAGTGAACTTTTTGCCTTAGCTTGGATTCGGGATGTCCTAGACAGGCTCATGTTTAAAGGCTCAACCCTAGCTTAGAGCGGATAGGCAGTTGAAACTTTATAATAGACAATGTTCCCATAGGAGGTGTAGTGGTTGATACATTGGGTGAACTTGATAAGTTAAAGGCTTATCTAAATTGGCTCAGCAGTTCCACACCCTAGGAAATGGAAGCCCCTCCCTAGGGCATGGAAGTCCCACCCTAGAGTGACTCATCACTAAAAGGATATGAAAAGGAACTGAGGAAGGATGGAATGTTCCACTTCCTCAGAAAAGCTCCAATCTTCAAAGTCAGTATGGAAGTAGGGGAGAGAGACTTGCTAGAAACCACAGCTGCGGCCAACTGCGAACTAAGGGAAAGCCTTATCTATTTCTCATTTGCTTATCTCAGGTTATCTGTTACAGGGAGGAAAATGCAATGCTATCTTGTCAATAAGTTTTACCTCAAAATAAAATCTTACACAGAAAAATAAATACATATAATTCCATGTATATGATGGTTTAGAATTGACCGAAAAAGTCTGTGATGAGAGAAATCAAAGCAGTGGATGCTTCAGGCAGGTTGGAGAGGTGGTTGCAATAAGAGGGACTAATGCACTGGGATGGTAAAAATTTTTATATATCATGATTTATGGAGCTAAATTCCTCAATTTTCAGGCCCCTGGATACTTTAAGGCATGTGTGCTAGGATGTTTTATAGGGCTTTCTATCATCATTGAGGGTCAACTTATTTTAATTTATTTCAAACAATACATACTGAATACCCTGAAAATGATGCTAAAGGATACTGGTGAAACAGACAAAAATTATTTATTATTGGGTAGTTAGTTTAATATTTTAAAAAATAAAATGTTATTCTCTTTATTAATTACAAATGCATTTCTTTCTTTAATGTTCACTATTGCCCTATTGAAGTAAAATTTACAAGATAAAACACAGATGGTATTTTATTAGTTTGTAATTCAAAAATGACTCTATAATTCTCACTTACAATCTCCCCTTGCGTCTCTTTTCAGGAATTTTTCAGCGTTTGAAAGTTTGCCTTGAGTTATACTTGTCTCGAGTTGCATCCTAACTGGGAAAAGTGGTAATATCTTGATACTTAATTTGTCAAAATTAATGAGACCCAGTTATCTCTGTTATATCTGTTATCCTGTACTTGTCCGATGACTCTTTTATTGCTAATAAAGCAAAGCTCAAATCAGTCACCAATTTCTGGTACTTTCCAGTTGTACTGATAACTCACTACTTTTATGATTTTGAAGACTCAAAAGAGAACTCTTTTTTAAAGAAAATTTTAAACAATGCAAAATAGGGATAGAAAAAAATTGCATTAGAAACAATATAAAATTTCACTAAACAAAGTACTAGGAATTCAACAAAAGTTACTCTATTGCATGATGTTATCTTCAAATTAATAGTTGAGAATTATTTTAAAGATGCTTACAATTCTAAAATGCTTGATATTCATAATAGTAATATTTGTACTTATCATCGTGCATACTGAGTGTCTAGGATACAGTATATAGTGTCTGGGAGGGACACTATAATGTAAAATTGAGTGTCACTAGTGAATAAATAAAACAACACTTAAAAGGAAAGTTAGGGAAAAATTGTATCTAAACCCAGGAAACTTCATTTCTGTTAAAGGTCTGAGGTACATCCACCATTCCAGCAATTATTGGGCATAATACTTTAAGGTAATTGTAAGATACCAGCAAAAAGATAAGGAATTAATATTCTTGCATTTTCTTGTCACAAGTAGACAAGCAGTTGCCAAGAAAGGGCGACTTGGCTATGTAGATCATTTTCTAGGTAAATGGGGATGTAAGTGTTTTCCTCTGTGAACTATAATCCAATCTATTATTCACTTTGTAAATAGGAAAGCAAAATACATTTAATACCAACAATAACAATATACACAGAAGTGTGGCAGAGTTGAGAACATGTTTTCATGGCTCTACTACCTAATTTCTCATCTGAGGATGAAGCTAGATTCAGTACTCTACCTACAACATGGATTTTCTGAGGATAAAGTATGTTCACTCTATAAACATAAGAATTCCCCATTATATCAGCGGGTAGGTTATGAGAAAGAATGATAGGCAGAAAAGATTTTTAAAAATCCATATTTTTAAAACTGTACTTTTAAGAAGACATTGAGAAGGGTACGGCAAATAGCTCAGTGGATTAAAGCACCTGCAAGCAGGCTCAGGGGCTGGGGTTCAATCCCCAGGCCTGCTGTGTTGCCTCCGCCCCTGGAGCGGGAAGAGACTGCAATTGAGACTGGGTGTGGTGACAAGAGCTTGTAATCCCAGCTCTTGGGTGGCTGTAAACAGGTGGATCACTACAAGTGCGATCTAGTAGTGAGACCCTGAACACCCTGTAGACCCTTCCCTATTATATATTAAAAAAGACTTTGATGTCATGAAGTGATCATAATTACCTAAGTTCTTGCTTATAACCCCCTAGGTTGGTATTTCATTTGACTTTTTTATTTTGGGTCCATCACACCCGAATCCTTTGAAGATACTATAATTCTATAAATTCACTGGGTTAGTGAGTTAAATGTACCATTGCAATTTACCTGTACAGTGAGCCTCTACAGCAGATAGATTCAGAGATTTCTACCTGTGACACTGCGTAAATATCCCCAAGTTCAGACAGTATTGTTCTACTCTGTCTGGAAGGCGTGTGCAGCATTTTCTCTCAGAGTGTGCTCTAAATCTGCCTTATAAAACATTTCTATGCCTCTCAGAGATGCATTTTGAAACTATTTTCCATGACAGGACTTAAGAACCTAGTAAGCAGCGGGCTTAGATTAAGACCCCCTTAATCTTTGGGGTAAATATTTGGGTCCCATCTGTGTATAATAAACATTAAACATTTTCATTATTATTGCTAAAATTTTAGATAAAAATCTTTCATATTGTCTGGCACTCGGTGACAACTTAGTACATATTGCTTATACTAATATTCATTATTTTAAATGTTATTTTATTAATAATAATAATTTAATACTCAGAGCTGTCTGTAATGCTCAGAACAACTAATGTGTTCAATGAATAACCAAACATATTCTAAGAAAGGCAAAATTATCAAATGGCCCTTTTAAAAAAAATCAACACCTTCCACTACAAATGCAAGGATGTAATTAAATGTTCTATAAATGGCAAATAGTGGAAAGTAAAATAAAAAGAGACATTTTGTATGGTTGCAAAAAGACAAAAACATCTTGTCATGCAAAGTGGTCTGAATCAATCAGGAGAGATAATGGAACAGACCCCTTTTAAAGAGCAAAGTGAATACTCTGATAGAAGAAAGATAATAGCTCATTTTTAAGTGAGAAAATGGACAGACAAAATAAGCTACAACCTATGTGACAGTGTCAGGAGATAGAATGCTGACTTATCAAGGCATGAAAGTACCAACCACTGAACTTATAATGCACTGGCTTCCCCCAGATTCAAAATAAAATGACAGAAGGATTCAACGTAATGCTGAAAAGAGTTGAAAAGAACACAGATGGGGGTGGTGGAGATGCAACACATCAGCCATTGCTTGATGACAGGGTATCCAGCTGCAGTCAGAATCCTAACTGTCAATCATTATTACAAGCTGCATGGTGCATGCCAGTGTGCACATCCCTGAAGGGAACAGGAAGCCTGGCTCCTAGGAGGCGGAACCTCAACAGGGCGCTGGAAACCGCTCCTTCTGCAGCATCCATGAAAAGAGGGACATGGTCTCTCATCTTATTAAAAAGGTTTTGCACAATAAAAGAAATCACCAATAGAGTGAAAATAAAACCTATGAATTGAAAAAACAAACAAACAAACAAACAAAAAACATAGCCAACTATCCCTCAGACAAATGACTTCCATCTGGAATATATGCAGTATTTAAAAAAAAAAAATAGCCCCCTTCCCCAGTTCAAAGTCCCATCCCAGAAATGGACATCTGAGATGAATACACACTTCTCAGAGGAAGAAATACAGATGGCATGTGGGCACATATTCCACATCATTGGTCATTTGAGAAATGCAAATTGAAATATTGCTTGGATTTCAGCTCACCCCACAAAGAATGGCTATCATAAAAAAGTCAACCCATAACAAATGCTGGCAGGAGATGGGCTGGAGACCTAGCTCAGTGGACTAAGTGATGGCTTAGGTAAGCACAGGGACCAGGGTTTAATCTCCAGCACCACATACCATGCCACTCCTCACCTACCCACCCTGGGCACGCTGAGCCCAAGACCGAGTCTGGGAGTGGTGGCACACGCCTGCAATCCCAGTGCTGAGGAGGCTGAAAACAAAAGGATCACTAAGAGTCCCAGCTACTGCATAGTGACACCATGTACCAAATACATTAAAAAAAAAAAAAAAGACTAATAATGGCATGGCTGTGGGCAAAAAGGAGCCCTTAGCCACTGTTGGTGGGAGTGCAGACTGGTGCAACCATTATGGAAATCAATGTGTAAACTCTTCAAAAAATTAGGATTAAGGATCTAATTGACCCAGTTATTCTTCGTGGTATTTTTCCAGAAGAATTAAAGACATTATACCACATCCCACAGATGGGTATGCTCATGTTTATATATTCAGATCTGTACCCTCATGTTTATGCAGTACAATTTGTAATAGCTCAAACTTGGAAACAATCCAATGTCCATCAACTGAGAAATGGCTAAAAAAGATGTGGTATTTTTATACAACGATAGTACTTCTTTAATGTACAGTAATGTGTACCAAAAATAATAAATATCATCCTACTTTCTGAGAGTCACATTATTTTTAACATGTCATTATTAGGAACATTAATATAGAAATTTTTCCTGATACTGGAAATTTAAATTTTAAAATTCTGTCATACTGCCAAAAACATGGTGGAAGATACTCTTATTTCAAATATTTTTTCCACATTCAAGGTTGTTTCCTGATAAGTTCACAAAAGTAGAAACATTGGGTCACAGTTTTTGCAAGCTCTCAAGGTTTGGGACCATGATGTTAAATGATGCAGGATCCTTGTGTAAGAGTATCTTCTCACTACTGGTCGTATTGGTGCTGTGTTAGCTCTACAGCATGCTGTGGAGGAGGAATGCACAGTGTTTCAGATTGAGTCAGGAATATACCCTTGGGCTGGGGAGGTGGCTCAGTAGAATAAGTGCTTGCCTGGCAAGCGCAAGGGACTGAGTTCAATCCCTGGTTCTGGAAGAAAAAAAAAAAGAAAAAATTCTCATTTGGGGTCAGGGAGATGGCTCAGTAGGATAAGTGCTTGACTGGAAAATGCAAGGAATATACCCTTGAACTGAGGTAGGCATATGTGGGTAGACTTTAATTTGGGTAGGAGAATAGGTAAAACAACAGTTCTCTAAGAATGAGCAATTTTATTAGAAGGAAAGGAGACTATACAATGGACAAAAAAAGCAATATATCTTTTGGGTTTTGCTTCTTGGGATAATGGACAATCTATTGGCTCAGCTTTATCGCATTCTTTGTACCACTTATACTTCTAACTTGGCTCAATTACCATGCTTATTTTTTATAATGAAATCTAAAGCAACTATTTTGAAGACCTTAAAATATAACCTTGGTAGACTCTAAATGAATTTTAAAGTAACCTTCAAATGTACATTGTTGATCTCCACTTAGCAAAAAAAAAAATGATCCCTAGTACCGTATCATAAAAATATTCCTTTATGTATTTCAGGAGGATTTTGAAATATCAGATAAATTCTATGTATTTCTTTCCTTTATCAAAAGCCATTTTGGAAAGTTTCTGTGCACACTATGTCTTCTTTTAAATTAATTTTATTGAGAAGAAAGTAGAAATGAGACAGTATAAAAATAGATTAGTAGGACAGTTACAATAATTAATACATTGTATATTGTTGTCTTCATAGTGGTTATTCATAGTGCAAGATGCATACATATCTTGTCCCAACACTATTAGTACAAATCTTTCTCATTAAATTAAGAGAAAGTAGCTGTACACCTATCCTAACTATTTTGTATATACAGATAAAAAATGGTCCTTCATTTATATTTCCTTTTTTGTTTAGTTTTGTCAGAGATGGGTATTCCATTG
>NDGM011249923.1:0-20368 GCA_002564305.1 Octomys mimax
AATGTTCCTTCATTTGTATTCCATTTTTTTGTTTAGTTTTGTCAGAGATGGGTATTCCATTGCCTTTTAAATATTGTAGCTTTAATTTATTTATAAATTGTGTTTCTCATGAAGGAGAAATCATGTAATATAAAACAGAGATGTGGAACTTTTTGCTACATTATCTTTGAAATGACAGAGCCTCTTTGTTTCATCTTTAGAATTGTCAGTTTTTTTACTATTACTATTATTATTATTATTATCATTATTATTATTATTTTACTGGGGGATTGAACTCAGGAGCTTATGCTACTGAGCTATCTCTCTGGCCCTGTTTCAATTGCATGCATATCAGTTAGTAGTGCTTGATTTTCTCTCCTTAGTGCCCCCAAAATATGCTTTAACGCATTTGGGAGTCTTTGTAAGAATTTTGTTGCCTTGTTTTTTCATGTTTCTATTTTTCCCATTCTGTACTGAGTTGAGGTCAAAAAAGTGAATACAATCTACTGTTGCTATTAAGGTCTCTTTATTTATGTGCTGCTTTTCAGTGATGTGATCTAGCTTTATTTGTTGAGAGGTATTATCTGCCTCTTGACCCTATTGAATTAAATTAGGTTAATTTAAGGTCACTGTGTTGTAAGGAGAGGATTTCTGCTGGTCATAGAAGTCTCAATAGATCAGTCGACACATCAATCTTAAATATTAAAACTATTGGGCCTGCCAAATAGCTCCATGGATTAAAGCACCTGCAAGCAGGCACAGGGGCTGGGGTTCAATCCCTGGGCCTGCTATGCTGGCCCCACCCCTGGGGCATACTGGGATTGTAATTGAGACTGTGAGTGGTGGTGCATGCCTGTAATCCCAGCACTTAGGAGGCTGTAAATAGGAGAATTACTAGGAATTTGATCTAGTAGTGAGACCCTGAACACCCTGTAGACTCTTCCTTAAATACAGAAAAAAAAAATTAAAACTGTTTTGATACATTCACACTTTTATCAGTATCATTTACTTACTAAATTCTATTGACATTGTAGATATTGTGGGATTTGGAGGGGAGGGTGGAGGTCAAGGAATAAAGGCAGTAGCTACCTTTGAAGAAAAGAAGGCAAGAGAAATGTTGCTAGGCGAAAAATAGACAAAAGGTCAGACTCTGGTGAAATTCCTTTTATAGCTGAAGTGAAGGATTCACTTCAAGTGCTGAGGGGGTTTGAGAGAATCTTTGTGTGGGCAGGAGAAGGAACACAGGTGGATGTGCACTTAGAGAAGAGGGAGGCTGTGAGATTGTGGTGTCTATTAATGTCTTTTTGATTAGTTTTGTTTGTATTCTTTCAGCACAGTTCTGTTGATGGTCATGCTGGCCTGCCCTCACATGGCAGTACTTGAGTTAAGGCCCTGGTTAGGCTTTTTCAGTTTGCATACACATTCAGACCCTTGTTACATATATACCAAATGAAAGACTGGACAGAAGAAAGGGAAGACCAGAAGACAAGAAAATAAGCAGGAAAGGGGCAGGAAGAGTTCAAAGGAAAGAAAATGAAACAATAAAAGACAGGGACAAAAAGAAGAGCAGAAAAAAGGAAAACCTATAACATACCTTCAAAAATAAAGTAACATGAAAAACAACACTCATAAAACACTGAAAATCAAAAAAAAAGAGACAGAAATAAACCACAATACAACAAAATATAAATATAACAAATCACAACAAACAAGGAGACAAGTAAACAAAGTCTACCTCAGTGGTAGCATTGGCTAAGTATCTACACAGCTCCTTCCCCATGGCAGCCATTTTTCTCCTTAGACTGCTCAGCTGCCTGAGCAGGAGAGACAAGGTCTTTTGAGGCCAGAAGGCCAACCTTCTGGCAGCACACAGTGCCCCTGGCATGGCCAACTGCAGGTCTCTCTCATCAACCCAAGATTCAATTACCTCAGTCAGTGTGAGGGCATGTGGTGTAGTTTGCAAAACACCTGGTTCTCCTGATCTCTGATGAGCTTCTCCACAGACCTCCATTCCTGCTTTTTTGATGACCTGGCAGATCTCAAAGTTGTCTCCATATCCTTCCTCGTTAGGCTTTCATTGCCCAGCATATTGCTAGAAGTTCTCTCACTCTGGTAATATTCGCCACCACTCCCACTCCCCCGCAGTCTTCTATTTGTCTCTTTCCTAAGAGTGGTACTCTCTGACCCACCTTTAGAACTTGGTGCAGCTCCCAGGCTTTGCAGACTTTTACCTTTGCCAATGCAGTGTGGTGTGCACAGGGCAGAGGACAGTGGGCAGAACTTCATGCTGCCTTGATACTTCCAGCATTTAGGAACCACCTTGCACTTCAGTGTCTCCTACCAGTAGCCTTGTCTGTCCACAGCTCAGGGTGTTCTTCTGCTCTCTTATTAGGATGGGCAGTTTCCCCACCTTCTGCAAACCTCTGGCCCAGTGTCATGTCAGAAGCATGTGACTCATGTGCTGATCTCCATTTCTCTTTGCATGGACCTCCTCAGTGCACTGTCTCAGGCACAATTTCATGTTTCATGTTTGAAACATGCTGGAAGCAGTCCTGGGGTTCCTATCCTTTGTGGTCCCCAGCCAGGAGGTGCTGTGGATAGCCCTGCAGTAGTCTATTGACAGAGATGGGTAGCAAATTCATTGTCCCACAAACCTTGCTTTCCCTTTGTATATGGGAAGTATAGGGAACTAGTATTTTCTTGGGTAAGTAAGCATTCTCCCTCCCACCACTTCCTAACTCCAGAGTGTCATTGTTTTCCAAATTTCAGAGTGCAACATTCTTGCCTCATAAGCCATTCTCCATTTTTCAGTTTCTCTAAAGCACTGGCTTGCACATCTCACACTTGCAGTGCTCAGCAGAAAGGAGAGTTATTTTGAATTTATTCTGTCAGCCAGGACACAACTGAAGTTGAGTTTCCTCCTTCCCCGACCCCCTTATAAAATGGAACATACCCAGGCCTGGAGTGGACCTGGGACACTATGACCCAGGCACCACTGGCTTCCCCATGCATACCTACCATACACTACATTTAATTCAGCAAGTTTCTCTTTTTATGGATCATCTTATATCAAACTTTACCCTTTGTTCCTGCTTCAGTGTACCTGCTTTCCTCCAATGCTAATTTAGAGATTTTTATTTACTCTTGCTTATGTTTTCCTAGTCAGCCATAATACAAATCCTCAGATGCTGAAATTATAATATTTTAAATGGAGATAATTAAGAGGTCTGGCCTTTGGCAGGCAAATAGATCTTGAAGATTCCACACTAAGAATGGGAGTAATGGCCTTATTGGAGAAGAATTACATTAGAGATTTGATAGGGACTATTTACCTCTCACCATGAACATTGAAGGTGCCATCTATGAAGAATGGGTCCTCAAGAGGCACTGAACCAGCTACCACCCTGTTCTTGAACTTCTCAGCCTACAGAACTATAAGCAATGTATTTCTGTTGTTTATAGGGCACCTGGTATTGATATTTAGATTTAGTACTGGAAATGATTGAAAGAAGTACTCTAGACGCTGTAGGTTGCACAACAAATTGGTTGCTCACAATGCAGAAGACTGAGAAAATAAAGATCAAGGTGTTGGACAATTTGTTTTGTAGTGAGATATTTATGGCCTTTATATGTTGTCATTTTGGTATTAGAGGAAAAGAGAGCAGAGGAGAGAGGGAGAGGAAGAAAGAAATGGAGAAGAGGTGCTTATTTTTTAAAATAAGGGCACTAATTGCTTCATTACCCCAATATCATGACCTCATCAATATCTAATTACTTAAAAATATTCCCACCCCCAAATACCATCTTCTTTGTGGTCAGGGTTTCAAAATATGAATGCAGGAGAATGCAATAATTCAGTAACTCATCCTTAATCAAAGCTGTGCTTCTTGGGATATTAGTGCCCCGAATTCTGAATTTGTATGTAGATACACTGGCAGTGGTTCCTCTTTGTCATAGTGTCAAAAAGGAGGCCTCCAGAGATAAGTGTGACTTGCAAGGATCTTGTGGGAGTGGGTTAGCTAGTGAGACTTGTAGTCAATACTGTTATGGTGGTGATGAAAGAAGAGGTGGAAGAATGTAAAACGACTGAAATTCTACAAAGTTGAATTCCTAACAAGTATTTGCTGATATTCATGTCTATCTAGGCATTACTTTTCAAAGACAAAGTTACAGAAGAATCATTTGGTGCTCAAGGTTACCTTCCTTTCATTCTTTCTTCTCTTTTCAGCCAAGCTGTGTTCCTCATTCCTCAAAATTGAAATCAAAATCTCGGGGCCTGGCAGATACCTCAGCAGTCTATGCGTCTGTCTGGCAAGCACAAGGACCCACATTCAATCCCAGGTATCGCATGCTTATAATTCCACTGTTGGGGAGGCTGAGACAGGAGCATCACAACAAGACTGAGCTGTGTAGCAAGATCCTTTACCAAATCAATCAATCAATCAATCAATCAATAAATTACAATCAAACTCTACTGGAAGAGCAACTGTTAGAATCATTCCTCAAATATACAAGTGATAGATACAGACCCCTCAATGTAATTCCAAGACAATACAGTTTATCTTTCTGTGAAGCTTTAACTTAATAATGGACACATCTGCTGAGTTTTAATAATTTTCCAATAGCTGTCACCCCAGGAGACTGTATTAAAGCCATATCACAGTTGG
Source organism: Octomys mimax (assembly GCA_002564305.1). NCBI lineage: Eukaryota > Metazoa > Chordata > Mammalia > Rodentia > Octodontidae > Octomys > Octomys mimax. The sequence goes on from NDGM011249923.1 coordinate 4,647, forward strand.
TGTGTTCTCATGAACACTCTCCACTGCAGTTGGAATGCCTTCAATCCAATTAGCCTGTTCCATTTAATTTGTTCAATGCAACTCACTGGGGTTTAATTGAGTTCAATTAGACACAAATCAATAGAAATCAATTCCAAGTGATTAGCCTCAAAATTCATCAATAGATTTAAATTAAAATGGAAGCAGAAGAGATTGACCTTAATGGCTGATGTGTTTCTCACATTTACTCCAGATTATTATGGCATCATGTTGTTGGTAGGTGTTGTGGAGGTTATGTATCAACTTCAAATGAAAATGTTGTCAGTCAGAAAGCTTGAAAGCACTTATGGAAAGAAAGAAATGTCTACAAATTAGACATAATTTAAAATAATGTCACAAATAGGTGGTTTGCAAATTGATGTGCAGAAAAAGTTAATCACAGTAAGTTTTCCTTGCAAGATAAAACTGATACTGAGCTAATGTCAGATGAATTTACTACAGATCTTCACATTGCTAGGGTATGGAAACCCCCTCAATAGATAAAAGGAAATTTCTCCCCTTTAAGAGTGTTTTTCTGTCATCTGTACCACAGGGTCTGTTTGGAACTATCTCCCTGATTTGCTTTTGTCTTCCAGTTATCTATTCACAATGAAATAGCAGGTTAATCCTGTCTACAGAAAAATCAGGACAGCTAATTTTGTAGACTGCTTTCAGTGAGGCAAGTACTATTGTGTTGTAGTTTTATGCCTTTACTTTTATTCCTATAGCCATTTTATCAGGTAAGTGCTGCTACTCCCTTCTACCGACAGATGAAGCACAAAAGGGCTATATTCAATAAGGTTCTCCAGAAAAACAAAAGAAATGGAATATACATAGTGAAGATGGTTTATAAGCCTGACATAGCAATGAGAGATGAAGTGGGCCATCATCTTATATCTGTGAACTTGGAGTTATCCAGTGAGACAGCTCTAGTCTGAGGGCCTGAGAGCCATGGGAACTTATTGTGTAAGTTCTAGTTCAAACTAGAAAGAACAATGTCTCAGCTCAGACACATGCAGAAATAAAATGAATACCTCTTCTTACATTTCTTATTCTACTCAGCCCTTTAATGGGTCCCATGATGCCTACCAACCTCAAGGAGAGATATCTGCTTTCTGAGTCCAACAAAAAATGCTAATCTCATCCAGACATGCTCTCACAGGCATATGCAGACACAATGTTTACTGTAGGCACTACAAGGCCCAGTCAAGATGACACACAAAATTAAGTATTAATTAATAGTTAAAAATAAGCTCTATTTTTGTTTTCTGAGATCAAATGCCCATCAATTGGCAAAGAAAATGTGATTTTTCTATAGGCTTGCATGCTACTGCACAAGAAAGGACAACTTGAGGCAGTTTTCAGTAAATGGATACATCTTGAGAGCATATTCTTAATGAAATAAATCAGTTACTCATATGTAATATCAGGGTGTTTCTCTCAAGTAAGTAGTCAAAAGGGTAAATGAAGATCAAAATTTATCATAGATACATTGGGAAATAAAAAGGATAAGTTTGAATGGGAAGAGGAGCAGAAGAGGAAGTGGGGGAGGAAAAAAAAAGGGGAAAGGAAAAAGGGATTAGAAGAAGATATTAATTAACTAGGGTTAGGGAAGTTAGCCAAGGTTACAAACCAAGTTTACAAACAAATGAAACTTTCAAACAATTGACCATCAGGGAGAATATAAACCCATGGAGTCTGAAGCCAGGAATAACTTGGTTATCATTAATGTTATCATATCACTTTTTAAATTCAAACCACTGACTTCTCATCAGCATTTGCACGAAATCCAGACCCTGTAGGAAGGGCTCTACCATTGCCTGTAGTTTCTCTGTGATATCATTTCATTCTTTACCTCTCTATCCCTGGATAAGCTATGCAAGTATCCTGTGTTTTTCAGATCGACCAAGTTTGTTCTGATTTCTAGACCATGCTTTCTCAAAATCAAGGTAGTATATTCCAAGTAATTAAGGAATTAATATATTTAATGGAAAGAACACATAAGCAGTTAGTGAAGATATAGGCAGGTTATGAAGTTATCACAGTTTTTGTCTAGATGGTCCGCCAAAGCCTTATGCAGTCATGGGGTGGGCTTCTACAGCATTTGATTGATTCATGGTCAAATGCTAATTATGGCAGTGAGTGTTACAACCACCTTGGGCTATTACCCTGCACACAATATAAGGGAGGGAACAATGTTTGCTAACTGCTTCTCCTCACTTGTTGTTCTTGATGGTTTCGCAGTTTTCTGAACTTCTGTCCTCTGCCATGAGCCACTCTGTCTTGGAGCCAGCTGAGTATGGAATGAGTCCTTTACCAACTGTGTGCAAAATAAACCTTACTTTCCTTAATCCTGGGTGTCAGATATGTTGTCCTAGCAACAAGAGGAACATAACCAAGGCAAGTATGTAAGAACTATCAATGGATGTGACCATATATGTAAGGGGGAGAGTACATTGCTACATATGACAAAATAAATCCGGAAGGGACATTAATGAGAACTTAGCAATGCCTATAGTTTTGAAGTATCACTTAGATTAGCACAAATAATAGAGTTGATGAGGGGAAGGCAAGTCAGGGGATTACTCTAGGTGCATCTTTTTCCCTTTGTGATCTCCAATGGTGATACCCAACTAGAAGTCAGAAACAAATTATCATGGTCAGCAGATATTTCCTCAAAATGAAAATATGTGTAAAAAGCAATGGTAGGGGATGTGAAAAGTCAAGCAAAATATTAAGCATGAAGAAATCTTTCTTAAAAATTCTTACAAAATATGTTTGAGCTGATTTTAAGATTTAGCTATTACAAATTATAAATATGGTTGTGCATATATCATTGTAGTATGAGGCTTTTAACTATTTTGGGAAGATAACATGATGGGGAATAGCTGTATGAAATCCTGGGAAGCTCTATTTTTGTTTCCTGTGACCAAATGCCTATCAACTGGTAAAGAAAATGTGATTTTTACATAGACTTGCATAGTACTGCACAAGACAGGACAACTTGAGGCAGTTTTTGGTAAATGGATACATCTTGAGATCATATTCTTAATGAAATAAATCAGTTATCATATTTAATATCACAGTGTTTCTCTCGAGTACGTAGTCAAAAGGGTAAATGAAGATCAAAATTTATCATAGATATATTGGGAAGTAAGAAGGAAAAGTTTGAATGGGAAGAGAAGCAGAAGTAAAAGTGGGGGAAGAAAGAAAGAGGAAGGGAAAAGGGATTAGAAGAAGATATAAATAAAGAAGGGAAGAAGAGTTGGAAGGAGGAAAGAAGAATGGGGGAAAAGATGAATGAAGATATTTTATGTGCAGTACAAATTCCCTTTGATGAATGCAATTACTATATATATCAAAAGTGTAACAATAAATCCAAATTTCAAAAACACAAATGAAACTATTTGAATTTCAAAGAATAAAAATAAAATAGAAGCAAGCCACAAGAAGTGTCAATGTTATAATTTCTTTTCTATTTTTAATTCTTCTTATTATATATGTGAAGTAAAAGAGACCATATTTCTTGTAAGGTGTTTGACCAGGTTTAAAACATATAGTAATACTTTTTTATCCCCCAACTCTTTAATTTTCAGAGCTCTTTTGTGAACATGCTAAAATGTTAAATAGACACTGTATGAATATCTCTATTTTATAAACCATATTAATTAAGTTGTACTGCTCTATTTGTCTCCCCATTATTTCCTCCCACTTGACCATGGATTTCTCAGGTGTGTGAGCAATCCTCTTTGGCTATAGATCTGAGCTCAGAGCAGCATGCAGCATTAAAAAGAAATTCAGAGTGTTCAAAGTTATAAGTATTTAGAAAGAGAAACTGGTGGAAACTGAGTGGGCCTATGTCCACAGGGTTAGAAGTAAAATAATGTTGATAGAATACAGCAGCACTGCTCAGGGATCTGGAGGGTGACAAAAGCTTCTCCACATTCCCAACTCATCAGCTCCCAAGATGTTTCTGGCATGGGTGTTTCAAGCTTTCTCTAGCCAATCATGTTCCCGTGTGGTGCACCACCTAGAAACTACAAACCACTGCATTTTGAAATCAGAAAATAGAACAGAACTTTAGTGACTATGTTAGTCTATTTTCCCATGCTGTGACAATATATGAAATGATGTGACTTGTAAAAAATAGATGTAATTGCACCTGGTAGTTCTGGAGTTCATATGTCCAACAGCATGTATCTCACTCCATTTGAGGACCGTGTGCAGGTTCAACCCATGATAAAAGGTAAAAGCATAGGTGGATGCAAACAGAAGAAATAAAACGTAAGAGGCAACCTTATTTCAGACTTCCAAATGCCTAATCCAGTTCCCTAAATGGCATCCAGCCATTGATGTGGGTGCGATCCAATGTTCCAAGCACTCCTGATAGATCTCTCCTCATACACTAGGACTGCCCACGTGCTTTGTGGCCTACATGCAAACGCAGCAATCACTTTATGGACAAACGAGTCTCAGACTTTGGAATGTGAATCATTTGCAAGTTCATTTGTTTTACATAAAGAGTCCCTGGTCCCACCCTAGAACTTCACCACCGGGCTTGGAAAACCAGCATCTTTAAGATCCTTTAAAAGATGGTATGGCTATGCATCAGACAATATTTCACAGACACTGGCGTTGGTCACTAAGTGAAATCTCTCTGCATCACATTTGCTGGATTTTACCAAATCGACTTATGTCATAGATGGCATGCTATGTGAAGTTAATGGCATTACAAGTGCTTCAATTTCTGGCACTAACTGTGAGGTAGACAAAAGTGTCACAGCATGCATTTGATTTGAGTGTTATGTTAAGATGGAGTGAAAATCATTCCTCGTTGATATATTTCAAGATCAGTGGGGCTTAGCAAATACAAATGCAGGGATGTAAAATAGACTTTCCCATCGTTGGGCTATAGTACACAACACTCAGAAGTTAAAGGAGGAGTTTAACTTTGTCTCATGGTTTCAGAAGATTTAGTCTACGTTTGGCTGTCGCTGAGGCAAATCATCATGGTAGAAAGGCAAAGTAGAACAAAGATGTTCATTTTAGAGTGACCTGAAATCAGACTAGGGGAGCAGTCCTAGTGTAGAAAGGATGCAGGAATAGATACGAATGCCAAGTTACTGCTCCATGCCTTGCCCGCACAGTAGGCATGTGTTATGGTTTGTGTCTAGTTGTCTCCCCAAAGCTTCATGCAGTCATGGGATGGGGACTTCTACAGTTTGAGATTAACTCATGATCCACTGGGACTATGGGTCTTAGTACTGCTAAGATTATGGGTGTGCGTGTTACACCCAGCCTGGAGTGGATAACCTGGGTGTAACTTAAGAGAGACGGAGGAAGACTTACTCTCTGTTGCCATTGTTGCTCTACTGCTCCGTTTTGCGATCTGTTCTTTGATACCACCATGAACTGCTGCACTCTGCCATGCGCTGCCTGCCTTGGAACCAGCTGAGCATGGACTGAAATCTCCAGTAACTGTGAGCTAAATACACCTTCCTTTCCTTCATTTTTGGTGTTGGGTATTTGTCCCAGCAATGAGAGAAGAGCAACTGAGACAACATGACCTTCACCTATACCCAAGCGAATATTCCAAAGTCAATAAAATTCATACTCCACCCTTACTGTCATAGATGCTTGGAAAATGTTGGCCAAAGGATAAAAATTTCCAAGTAAGGGAGAAATTTTGAGAAATTTTTTGAAAACTACAATGGCTATAGTTAAAAATGTAGTTTTGAAAATTGATAAAATAGATTTTAAGTGTCCAGAAACAAAAGATAAATTTGTGATGAAGTTTACAGACTAATTAGTCTGTTTAGCTGTACTACAATGTACATTTGAAAACAATACATTGTGCGCAGTGGTCTATGAAATGTTGTTTCAATTAAAGTATGAATAAGGCTGTGGCAACAGATGTGTGATGGGATGTGTACTTAGCACACTAGAGGATCTAGGATCAATTTATAGTTCTGTCTCCCAAAAGTAAATGAATATTTCAAGTAAATGAATGTAGAAAGGGCACCAGGAGTGCATAACAGTGGGTTCAAGAATATATGAACTCTGAACAAAGTCCTTTATAGGAGGACTGGAGAAGAAGGTATTATGCTGTTAAAGCAGCCTATTGTTCATCTTAGAGAGTTGAGACTTTGAAAGATCTTCCTCATGAGCTCCTTTACTTAGTCAAAGGATTCAAGATACAAGAAATACTAAATTTGACCCAGACAAGGCAGAGTGATCTAAAGTTAGTTTCCTTATACCATAAGCTCACTGCCCTAATTTATCATTTAAGACTATACACAGTGTAGAGAATCTGCTAAAGGTGTTTATGTATTTGAAGGAAAGCAGCACTTTCTCCCTAATGGATGAACCAATTGCAGATATTTACACATTTACCTGGGCATTTCCCCTGATACGTAGGATACACATCATAGTTCTCAGATACAGACATGGCCAGAAGACCCAAACTGATCTCTAAACCCAAGATGGAAAATAAACAAGACAGGGTGACGTTAAGTTACTTGCTCAAGCCACTATTCACATTAATCAAGTCTGCCAAACATCTGCCAAGGAATTTTAATTTGGAAGAGGAAGACAGTTGCATGGTTAATCATTTGAACATATCTGCAATAGGGATGTGGATTTTTCAGATATTTTGTTACAGAAATAGAAAGCTGGTTAACATATTAAGAATAGTAGCAGAACCAGACACTGAGCAGCTATGAGGACCCAGTGAGTCTGGCCCACATCCACCACAGGCATGAAGCCACAGCAAATCTGTGGGGACCTATCCTGATAAAACAGAGTAAGGACAGACTGGGCAGACATAGGGACCTGGTGAGTGTGGCCCGTGCCCACCACCTGTGCAGAATCTTTGCTGAGTTTCGCTCCCCATAGCAGTCACTGGAGCCTTGGTGAGTCCTACCCTGGACCCCACTGTTGTGGGAAACTTAATGACCACACCCCCTCTTCCAGCAATGCTGAGTCCAAGTTATCACTGGAAGTTTCAAACATAGCGAAATAAAGGAGCAAAAGGGATTCTGAGACCCCCAGCCCACCTTGTGTCCAGGACACAAGGATATTGAAGTACTTGAAATTTGCACCCCTGAAATTTCTCAAATGGTAGCAACTGAAATAAAGAAAAAAGCTCCATCAGGCTATTGAAGAAATCAGATCAGAAATAATCTCTTAGGTCAAAAAAGAAATGGCAATAATCATGAACAGATTGCTCAGAACATCTAAAGAGGACACAGATAAAAATAATACAGGAGAATAGAATAGTGAAAATACTGAAAGAACAACATAGAAAAGAATTAGAATGCATTAAACAGATTCAAAGAGACATCCAGGAAATTAAGAATCCCTTTGGAATCTAGCAAAATTGTTTGAATGAAGCTGAAGATAGACTTTCAGGCCTCAAAGACATCAGTGTAGCTAGTAATACAAAAGGAAAGATGTCTTAAAGCTGACAAGGAACCAGAAAATGACAATGTATCAGCTACAAGTTGATGCAAAGAAAAACAATATAAGACTAATAGACATCAACCAAACAGCAGGAGTCAGCAAAAATGACATAAAAAGACTATTTTCAGAAATAATAGCAGAAAATTTCCTAAGCAAAACAAGCAAATTAACAGAAAGAAGTATGGAAGCTGTAGCAGGCAAATAACACGTTAAAGATAAGCCAATACATACGTTATAATCATCAGTGTAAATGGCCTCAATTCACCAATCAACAGAAACAGACTGGCAAGGCCGGCCAAATAGCTCAGCAGATTAAAGTGCCTGCTTAGGCAGATGCAGGAGTCAGAGATTTATTTCCCAGCCTGAGGTGCTGGCCCCACCCCTGGGATGCACTGAAAAGTCCATTGAGACTGAGTGTGTTGGCGTGCACCTTTAATCCCAGCTCTTGGGAGGCTGTAAACACAGGCAGATCACTATGAGTCCATTCTACATAGTGAGACCCTGCAGACCCTGTAGATCTTTACTAAACTACAAAAAAAAAAAAAAAAAAAAAAAAGGAAAGGGAAAGGAAAAGAAATAGACTGGCATAGTGTATCAATAAACAAAATCCAACAATGTGCTGTAAAAAAGAAAGACATTTAACACAAAAGAAAACTCACAGACTGACAGTTAAAAGATGGGAAACAATACTCCATGTGACAAGAACCCCAAATAAAAGCAGGGGTAGTAATTCTGGTTGCCAATAATATCAACTTAAAACCAAGAATAATTAAAAGAGATAAAGATCACTACATACTTGTTAGGGGAAAAGTGCAAAAAAAAGAGATAATCATAAATATATATGCACCAAATGTAAGAACACTCAATTACATGAGACACCTTTTAACAGCCATGAAAAGCAATCATACAGTTGTAATGGGAGACTCTAACATACCACTGTCACAAAGACATCAACTAGGCAAATAAATCCACAAAGAAATGATAGAACTAAGCCAAACTAGAGACGGAATGGACTTAGTAGACCTTTCCAGAATGTTCCGCCAAGCGATGTCAGAATACACATTCTTCTCAGCTGCACATGGATATTCTCCAAAATAGATCACTTACTAGCACACAGAACATGCATAAGTAAATGCAAAGAAATTAACCTGATCCCATGCATATTATCTGACTGTCGTGCAGTGAAACTGGAAACTATTGACAAAGGAAATCACAAGAATACTACAACCACATAGAAATTAAACAACAACTTCCTAAACAACCAGTGGGTCACAGATCAGATAAAGAAGAAATTAAATAGTATTTACAATCAAATGAAAACTGAGAGACAACTTAACAGAACCTGCTGGTGGGATACAACAAGAGTTGTCTTAAGAGGTAGAAATTGAGAAATATACTTGATAGGGAAAGACAGACAACCATTTATTTATTTTGATATTTTTATTAGTACATATTTGCAGTTCAAATGATTACATTCTTCATAAGGAGATGGTACATGTCTTGATTCTTTTTTTCCCATCTACTTTTGTTTCCCTTTTCTTCCCTCCATTTTTTGGTCCTTTTTACTTTTGCAAAAGATCTATGTCCCTATTTCCTATTATTTGTTTTTTATTTTGTTTTTTATTTATGTTTTTTTCTTATTCTCATAAGAAAAACTATATCATTTAAAGAGCCAAAAGAAAAGAAACTCACACAAAGGAAACTACCATTGCTCCCTTAGATCCCTAAGACAGAAATTATGTTTGTGCATTTAAGGAACAAAAAAGGAACCCAGGCTGAGTGTCTAGTTCAGCAAAGAAAACTGGGAGAATATTGAGAGCTTGGGTCAGATATTTAGACGAGGCTGATGGCATGCAGCTTTGCAGATCTTGCAAGGAGCTGTGGTTACATTAATCATTTCAAAGACAATATTGGCAGATTTTAAGCAGAGGAATGCCAAGGTAAAATATTTATTAAATGGAACTGTGTTTTGCATGAAAGGGAATTGTAGGGTACTTTTCTAATAAGAAGGGCAATTTTTGAGAACATATGTGTTATCTATGTGGAAATTTTCACTAGGATACTAGAGTGGGATGGCAGTTGGAAAAGAAAATAGAAGCACTGAGGATAATTCAGTCGTGGTGTCTCTATCATGAAATTGAAAGAATAATGAAGTCATTGTCTATGATGAAAATATCATGGGAGTAATTTAGGCAATAGAGATAGCATGTAAGAACACTCAGAGAGAAGTTTTATCCAAGGATCACTGTTTCAGTATTTCTCTCCCTCTCCATTTTTGTTTTCTGCAAAATAATGAAAAAGACGGAGTGCACGGATCTGAGTGAGAAGATGTTTGCAAATGTAGTGAGAGGAGAGTGAGTCCGCTCAGGCTGATGCCCATGAGTTATTTAGTAAAGAGTGCTGGGAGGTGACTGGATTACTGAACTGGAGCAGAAAGGATGGAGTTTTCAAATTGGTGTCTTGTGCTTTTAAATTGTAGACATAATTGAAGAAAGACAGTGGTCCTACCTTTGCAGTTTCAAAAAGAGCTTGTTATCTGAATGCTGATGCTACCCTTCTAAAAACCTAGGTTTATGTGACCAAAGTAAGTCTCTTGGATAGGTCTGACATAGACCTATGTAATATAAAATCTGCTTTTCAGATTTGTATAGTGTCTGTGGCTCAGTCTTTAAATTCATGGTCTTTCTTCCTACTATATCTAATATTATGTCAATTTAATCTAGTGCATTTATCATCTCAGATAGTTTGATTAAGGCAGGGAATTCAAAAATTTTGCTTCTTTTTATGAATTTCCATTTCTTTTGAGATTTGCTGCATGCTTATTCATCAAGAACATATTTGATTCAATGTCCTTAAAATGGTTTTTTATCTGGGTTTTAGCATCCGTGTTTGATCATCCCAAGTCTTGCATAATACAGTGGGTTTTACTTAACTTCCATAATGTATCAATAGTTTCTACATTTGAGAGAAAAACTTGATAAAAATTTTAATGATAAAAGCAATTAATTTAAAGACATACAACAGTCAATCCTTTGATATAAAGTGGTGAATAAAATCAAGGGTATACAATTACAACAATTATTAGTTAAGAATTTAATTTATATAAGAAAACACTACTACTATTATTATTATTTTTTATGTGTTTAGTAAGGGTCTACAGGGTCTCACTGTGTAGATCAGATTCTCAATCACCATCTCAGTGTGCCTGAGGGACGGGGCCTTCACGACACACCAGGGGTGGAACCCCGTCCACTGTACTCTGCCTAAGCAGGTGCTTTAGTGTGCTGAGCTCTCTGGCCAGCCCAAAATCATTATGTTTTGATGATGAAATATGCTCAAAAATACATGAAGACAGGAATATAAATTTGAGCAGTACATTGAAAAGCAATGTGGAAGCACCTTTAAGTTCAAAACATGCTAACCTGGTGATATATAAATTCTATTTTCATAATAGCTACATTTTTTTATTTTGTACAAAGTTTTTTAAAATTTTTATTCATTTTAATGAGAAAAAAAGACAAAATAGCAATGAGCCTGTTTCAAAACAACTTAGTAGGATGTTTACAGTAACTAATACATTGCATATTGTTGTCTTCATAATAGTTATTCAGAGGACAAGATGCAGACTTGATACCAGTGCCTAAAGCAAACAAGCTACCTCACTCCTGAGATGAACATCCTGTCTGGTTAAGATTAGCTGTCATTTACTAGGTAACCAAGTGTCATCCGTTACTAACTTCACAAAAGTGTAAATAATGGACAGTTTTGTTGTGAAAAAAAGGGGAAGGAAAAAATATATATGTATACACAAGAGAGTTAGGATAGATATACAGCTACTTTCTCTTAGTTCACTGAGAATAAAAGTTGTTGCTAATATTTTTTGGACATAATAGCTACACTTGACAGACATTTAGACTTTTTTGCCTGCCTTGTACTTTTATTTCCTCTTATTCTCCTTGAGCTGGGGAAAACACTAAGAAGACTGAAAAGTGTTTCTAGTTTGCTATGAAGGGGAAAAATACAATCCCTGAGAAAGGATGGCTCTGATATGCACAGCACAATCTGCACTCAAAAGGAAAGGGCCGTGAATCAGACTTTTGCAGTATTTTACGTTCATTTCCATTAGTCTTAGGTGCAGTGAGCTGTTTTTAATAGACAGTGTCACTTGTTCCTCTAAAGAATTCTATATGGCTGAATGCCTTCCTCCGATCTGTCACTGGCATACATAATGCTACCTATTAAACTAATTAGTTATACTCCTTTGGTATAATTAATAAGCAATAACCATACTGTTGTTTGAGGATGCTAAAATTTTAATGTCTTCTTGTTATTTGTCTCCCTTGAATACTGAGGAACATAATGGTTCTACAGAGCCATAAAATAGCCAGGACCCTTTTTAACTTTATTGTTATTGCCAACTCCAGCCTATTTTTGAATGTAGTATTAAGCCATTTCAGCTAATTGAGATAGTTACAGGCACTGGGTAAAAAACAGTTATGACATGAATGTGAATACAAGGTGATTACATTTATTGCTTGTGTCTTCATAATTTGAGTGGGAAATTTAGGATAAAGAATTGCCCTTTGTTCAAACTTTTCAGGCTCTTTAAGCTAATTTAGTACACAAAGGAAACATGGAGTTTTGTTTGAGTATTCATTAGTTTAGAGAAAATTTGGTGGTACCTCCAGAAATGCAAGTTTTGTATGGCTTGGAGCAACACAAAGGTCTAACCCATCCAAGCTGAGTGCAGTGAGCAAGTACGTAGCATTGTGTGGGGGGCATGAGACTTAAAAACATAGTATATATATTTGTGTACATTCAAAATAAAATCACAGACTCTCAAAGTGGCTAATATTGAGAGGTTTCTAATTCAACTGCTTATTGAAAATTTGAGTTACAAGCCCAACTACCTCTTCGAATTGCTTTTCAGTCTATCATTGGACGTCTAAAGTGTTGAACTCATTACATCTATGTCAGTCAAGTCCAATTTTTGTACAGCTTGGATGCTCAAAAAATATACACTATGCTGTGCTTTGCCCAAGCTTATAGTTTTGGGGTGAATATAGAAAAGTTTTCTGTGCTCTCAGAAAGAAATGTTCCAATATTATGCTCATCTGTGTTTTCCTGTTTTGTTCCTTCTTCTATTTCCTATACAACAAGGATTTTTGTCCCTTTAGGACTCCTACTATTTGAGTCTGTATGTTTTTCTGTGGATCTACATGACATGTAAAGCCTGACCACTACATTGGCAGGTATTTTCCTTGAAAGGATCTTGTCACTAAGAGGAATCACTGTAGTATGATGTTGCTATCTGTGGTTTCTTATCTATGATATGCAGCTTGACTTGGGTAAGAGCCAAATAGCAATTAGTAAATCCTGGTATGTCTGTTGATGACTGACATGTGGGCTACAGACTGAGGTGGTCCACACCAGGTAGGAGTGGAGCTGACCAAGTAAAGTCTGCCTTTGTTTCTCTTCAGAGAACGCTAGTCTTCAACATTGCCTTTGGATGTTCATTTCATTTCCTTCATTCTTCTCATGGGGACTCTCCAGGCTTCCTAGGCAGAACCAGACATACACCAGCCTCTCCAATGAGTTCCAGGCCTTCAACTTGTGGTGACTCTTCTAACTCTTCAGATGTTCAGATAGCTGTTTTGCATTCTTCCACCTTAATTCTATAGCTGGCCACTGAAAGTCACATGGTAATTTGATTACCTCATTCATCCAAGGGTTGTGTGCATGTTATTTCACAATGTAAACTAAGTCACTTTAAAATCAAAGAAAATCATCAATAATGAAACATATAATAACATTTACAGTAGTCCAGTAAAGCAACCATCTCATATGTGTCCTGAGGATGTGTACTGAGGGCCTCTGACTTTGTAGACAGAGGCAGAAGATACCTTGTGGAATATCAGGAATGGTGTCTCTGAAGAGGTCAGTGTAGCTGGGTGTTACCAGTGAGGATGCCCTGTAAGAGAGAACTTCTGAAAATGTCTGATACCAAAGATTGAGGTTTAAATGCCACCAGGAATTAACCAAAAAGTCAAATAATCAAAATTAAGCGCATTGATTTGGATGAGAAATACTAGCCTCTTTCATCCTCCAGGAAGATACAGTCTACCAGTAATGCAGAAATTCAGGAATCCAGCTGAGAAAAGACATAGAAGATGGGCACTAACCAATGCTCTTATGATATATGAGACTAGGGTGTTTCACACTAACTGGAAGGAATTAGGAAAGACTTCCCAGAGAAGGAAAAAGCAGTGCCAAAAATTAGCTACTAAAAGTATAATTATATTTTGCCAACACAATGCTAAGAGCAATCCACATTGCCCCTTTATTCCCTGCATGAGCTCTAATACCAATGTATTATTTATACTTTACAGATAAGGAAAGTTGAGGATTTAGAAAGGCAAATAACTCTTCAGGATCTCAAAGCAATCACAGAGCATAGGAAGGTAAGACACAGAACTTGCCTTAAGAGCCTGCCATCACCACATGACACTAATCCTGTGTTATGCATGGCCAATCAATACCCAGTGGTTTATGTGATTGCCATTAACTTCCAATTTAGCTGGAATTAGTTTTGACATTGAGTTATGGCCTTAAGTTGACTGAGAGGTTTCTGCCAACAAAAATAAAATTTCTCCAGAGGTTCATGAAATGCTTTTATGTTTATTCTCTTGACTCATGCATGCTGTAGAACTCACTACTTAGGGTAGTGAGAATCATGAATCAGCATCTCCTAGGAGCTTGTTAGAAAGGCCGACTTTTGGCTCTGATCCTCGATATACCAAACTTTTCAATCCAATGAAATCACCAGGTGTATATTGAATTTGAGAAGCACTTCCATGAAGAATACATGGAGATTCCCTCCTGCTGATTTGTAGGCATAGGAAGCTCCATAGTAACTTGTAACTTATGAGCTTTTGTCCCAAATACTAAGTCAGGCTACCAAAAGGCATGGAGTTAAATACATCAAGGTTTAGTTCAGTTTTGCCAATGATAGTACTAAATGTATCGCACTACTACTAAACATGCTAATAAGCAAAGACACCACAGTCGATGCCTGATTATTTTGGGCCACTGTAAAGTATACTGGGGACAAAGAGATGGAGAAGACAGTCTCACTGTCATTGAAAATTTTCTGACAACATGCCTTTGTGTAAGTTTACAATTCTTTCTGTTTTTATTCTTTCCAAAGTTTGCAGCATAAATATGATGGGATCAGACAAAGAAGAGCACCTAATTATACTCCAGGACATCAGGAATAAGTTCATAGACCTGGCGTTTGGGCTCAATGTTGAAATATGAGGCTGAGTAATGATGGCTTCTTCATCCCAGTGAGTTCCCAGACCTCCCTGATAGGATGAGATAGTCCACTTCTTCCATCCTTTGCTTCCGTCCTGGTTTCCCCCTCTCCCCTCTTTTGTTATTTCCATTCTTTCCTTCACCTTTCTCAGTTCTTATCATTAATTCTTCATATCTTACTAGCTCCTACAAGGTTTCAGACATGATTTAGGAAAAGATCTATTTTTGGATGCATGTATCAATAGAATGAAAAAAAAGTTTCCTTCATTAATTCTCTCCCTCACTAGAGTAATAGTAAATAAATAAAAAATTGCCATGTATCATGGAAAGAAATAAATAATGGGCTGTAAGAGACAACAGCTGAGAGAGCTTTTTATAGATAGGATGGCTGTCATGAGTGACATTTACAATGAAAAAATAAAATGAAAAGAATCTAGCTACGTGAGTCGTAGTGTAAAGGGTCCTCCAGGCAAAGAGAAAGGCAAATACCAATGCCTAAGGTGGGAAAGAATTTGTAAGTAAAACAATAATTTGGGAGGCTGTTACACAGTAGGAAGAAGTTATAACTGGAAAGGTGCCATAAAGGGCTATATCTTGAGCTATCTTGTAGGGAAAAAAGCATGGAAATTATTTGCATATCTTTCTATGTGCAATGAAAAGCCATTAAAGAACAAAATGTGCCTTTGTTTTGTACCTATTTAAGAAGACCCCTCAGGTTGGAGTGGGTAGAAATGAGTCAGTAGTAGATAGAGATATGTAGATAAAAATGCAGACAGAATGAGTCAGGAAAAGCCTGTCAGATTATTTTTTAATTAATTTCATTGAAAAACAAATAGCAAAGAGACAGTTTCAAAAGAGGTTACTACAACAGTTACAATAATTAATACATTGCGTATTGTTGTCTTCATAGTAGTTATTCATAGTACAAG
>NDGM011249924.1:10018-24212 GCA_002564305.1 Octomys mimax
ATATATATATATATATATATATATATATATATATATATATATTTTCACTACAAAATGGTCCTTTATTTATATCCCCCTTTTTGTTTTGTTTTGTCAGAGATGGGTGTCACGTTGCTGTTAAAGAAGCTGTATTTGGAGAAGTCTTTAAAGGACATTTTCATACTTGATGCTTGATTTTTTGGCATATCCATTCATCCATCCATCCACCTATCCATCCACCTATCCATCCACCTATCCATCCACCTATCCATCCACCCACCCGCCCATCCATCCATCCATCCATCCATCCATCCATCCATCCATCCATCCATTCTATCATTCTCACTCATTTATGTATTTACTAAAAATCATTCATTTACTTGACAAATGTTAGTTATTCATCTAATATGTTCTAGCCACTGTTTTAGGTGCTGAGGATACAGAGAAAGTATTATTGCTTTTCCATCTTTTTTTTATTCTAAAGAGAGGAAGAAATAATAATAAAAGTGATACAGAATTTCAAAACAAGATAGGAAATTAACAATGCATGTTGTTATCTTCAAAGTAGTTACTTAGATTACCAGATACAGGCATGCAAAATTGCTCAAACAATATAAGCCCTAATTGTTCCTTCTTTCAATAGAAACTGGTAGTACAGTTATTTTGTATTCTTCTTCATTCTTTGCTCTTTTCCCCCATTTCAGTTGTTCATTCCTCTTGAGCAGTTTCTTTCTCTTTCACTAGATATTGAACTTTTTGGATCTTATTTACTCTTTCAGGTCTTACCATCTTATCATTATTCACTCATATGCATCAATGGAAATTTGTATTTTAAAACACTGCTAAGACACAATGTCACTGTGTTATTTACTTTAAAAATTAGTATAACATAACTATCTGTCTTGATCGATGTGCATGTCTACATTATGCATTTTACTGAGTATAATTGTGTAGAAGTAGAATTATTTACCATTTTTCCATCATTGAACTTGATGTTTTCTTTTCCAATGTGAAATACATAGTTTATATGTGCAGAGCTTTATTTAGGCTTCTCTTATGAACCTTCTACCCAGTTCCTGTGTCACTACTGACTGTTTTGTGGCCCTCATAAGGCTCATTTAATCACTTTGAACATCTGTATCTTCATCTGTAAAAGAAGCCAATGCAGTAGTCCAGCTCATGGGGTTTTTGCAAGAAGAAAGGAGGTTGGTGTATTTGCAAGAATATGCTAAATGTTAAGTACTGTCTGGCAATATCAGCTAACGTAATACTTCAGTAATGGTTCTACTTTGTATCTATAGTACACATCATTTTTTTTTCTTGGTAGTTGGGATTGAACTCAGGACCTTGAGCTTGCCAGGCAGGCACTTATGACACTGAGCTATCTCCCTGGGTCCTTTGTATTAATAATAATTATTACTATTCTGTCATACTAGGATTGAGCCAAGGAACCTTTTGGTGCTGGCCAAACAGTTTCCTTCTTAGCTACATTCCAAACTTTTTATTTTGAGACAGGCTGCTGCTGAGCTGGTAAGTTCTTCAACCCGAGATCTTCATGCCTTAGTCTCCACAGCAGTTGGGATAACAGGTACATGCCATTGATCCAGGGTATTATCAATATTTTAATGTGTGTGTCTGATACATGTTTATAACACCACCTTTATTTCCAACTTAGTGATTTTCCTAAAGCAGTTGCTCAGTTAATGGAAGCAATGAATACTGGATGAATGAGTATGAATGAACATTTGGATAAATGAATGAAGTCACAGGTATCTGTTTAAGAGTCAGAATGGATTATACTTGAGACCAACTTTAGGCTCATTACAGTCATAGGTGAAGTCCTGCTCAGCCCACCCAATGCCAACAGTAGTCAGAGCAAAAGCTATTCTGTCTTACGTTGATTCTCTTCTTGTAGAAAATTGTATTTGGCTTCATACTAACCTCTCCAGTGCACACAGACACAAGCTGAAAATATGCGGTGGTGTGCATTCTGCTCATTGGGGTTGAAGTCACAGAAAACACAGTAGGCTATCATCTCTGGAAGTGGATGTTTGGTGAACTAGCTTGGGGTCAGTCTAGACTACTGTGTTTATAGAGCAAGGATGATCTTGCAGAAAAAGAGGAAAAGAATGTTAGACTAAGTTTCCCTGTTATTTGTCATATTTACCCAAGGGGATGATGGTAGAATCAAGTGTTAATAGCTATAGAGTCAGTTAGAATGGGGGTCAAATTATGATTTTCCAAATTATCAGCGGTGCTCTCATAGATATAATTTCCTTGTTTGTAAAATGAAGACTCTAGTTCCTACCTGTCCGAGTTGTGGGGATGAAATGAGGTAACTGTGAAATTGGCTTAGTGAATGTCTTCACTGGGAACAAGTCTGATGTTGTATTGCATCTTCATTTACATTCTCTCCAGAGAATCAAGCACAACAAAATTTTCTTAGCTGATGAGAATCTGAAAAAAAAAAAACTGCTCATACACTTTGTCACACTGATATTCTCCTCTGAAAATTTCCAGCAAGAACTTTGAGTACCATGTCCTGTCCCCTCAGGCCTCTGCTCCTCTATGAGGGAGAGTTACAAGGTAATCTTTGTAGTTGAGTATCAGAATCTGGCCCAGGTATTTCTCTTGGGCTCTGATTGGTTCTCTGCACCTGATTGGATCAAAGAACATGTGAATTGTGCAAGATATTGGCTAAACTGGACTGTGAGCTCCTGAAAGACAAGGAAGTTTTAGGACCTGTGATTCTGGAACATCCAGCACAATGAACACTTGTGAAGTAAAGCCCTGTGACTTCATTTATTTTTCTAATAGAATGTAGGTACTCAGAGGCAGGATCATGCTTGCTTCCTCAGTATTACATTCCTTGTGCTTTGTAGGCTTTCCAATAACAGCAAGTTGAATGAATGAATAAGGCAGGAAGAAACTCTCACACTTTAGTGCTTTGGAAGAGTAAATAAGCAGATAACAAGATCCATACCTAGGAGGTGCTATTGCATGGCTGGGTGTGTTGGTGGCTTATCTTTTCTGTTCTCTGTGTCAGCATGCATTCAGCCCAACTCCAGGGCTCCTGCCTTGATTGATCATCTGCCTTGTGATAAACAGGAAGGAAAATCATTATGGCACAAGTGCCTTGTCATTCCCCTTGCCTCTGTCTTTGATAGATGCTCTCCAGTTGTGGAGTCGTTGGTGGAAATCTAGAAGAAATGATTGCTATCCACGTTTAACCCGGAGCAAGTTCACATTAAACTACTCCTGTGATTTCTACTGCTCCACATTCATCTTTTTTTTCTCACAGGAGTGAGAAAGAACAGGGTTTTTTGACTTCAAGGCAGAGAAAACTGCCACCTAATTGCCCTTTTATCATCTGTAGTTTGTTAGGAGATAGATAAGGGGAATCATCATAAAATAGACAGATATGTGGAACTATAAGAACTTCTAAAACATTTTTAGAGGGAGTATTTGACATGATTTAGCAGAGTTGGTATTATACATATTCAGTAACCCAGCAACTGGAATCCTAAGAATTTACCCTTGAGAACTGCATACATTTATGCATCAGGATATACGTGCAGGATACAAAGTTGTGAAGCACATTGTTCAGAATAGCTCAGACTGTGAACAAAAGTAAATATCCATCTACATAATGGTGCCTTTTTATAATATAGAGCATTTATGGATTAGAATATTATACAGAAATGAAAGTGAATAAAACCAGAGCGTGCATTTTCATATACATAAGCAAAGAAAAATATACAAACTGGACCATCATATGATCCTGCTTATATAAAACTAGAAAAAAGTACAAAATAGAATATGACACTTAACTATGCACACAAACAAAGAAAAAATCTCTAAGGATAAAGAAACAAAATAATCACCATAAATTTAAAGTAGGGAATATTTCTGGAGATAGAAAGGCATTATGACTGTGGAATGTTGATCATACTCTACTTCTTTATGTATCTGATAGTTGTATGGATATTTACTTTATAAATGCTTGGTACACCATGCCTTTATGTAACTTCTTATACACTCATAATTTTTTACAGCATGTATTTTAAAAATTCTTCTTCTTAAACACAGACTGCAGATATTGAATTTCACTTTTTCCTTGTGTTTATACCAGTGCTACTCAAACTTGCAAGATCTTAAAAAAGGACCCCTGTTTTTGTTACATTGCAGATTATCAAGCCCCTGCTGATTCTGGTTTCACAGGTATGAGGCTAAAATGATTCCTCTGATATAAAAATTTTTGAAAAGCTGGTTTAGAACCCTTTTTTTTTACTTACATTAGGATAATCTAGAAGCTTTAAGAATGACTGATTTCTAGATCCTGTTCCCAAACATCTGATTTCATTTGCGGGGGCAATAGTCTGGGCATCTAAATTTTAAAAATCTCCCCCATTGATTCTAATGCTCAGTTCATTGTGAATAGTGGTCTAGGATAGCTGTTTGTAAATGTCAATGTCAATTTGAATTGGCTGAAGATCCTATGAATACACAGATCTGACTCAGGAGGTGTGGGGAGGGGCCTGGGATTCTGCATTAGTTACTCATGCCTAAGGAATTCGATGTTACTGGTGCAAGAGCACATTTTGAACAGCAGAGGTTTAGATCCTTTATGCTCAGATGACAGCATAGATCCCATCTCACCGCTACTTAGAACAGTAATTAAACCTCTCTGATCTCTAGTTCTATAAGTTAGGAGTTGTAATAATTATCCCATCTTCGGGGCAGTTGTGAGAGTAAAGACAAGCCAGACAGTGCCAAAGCAGAGCTTTAGGAGGGGGAAGTGCTCAGCGAGGTTCCTGTTGTGCTGGAAGGCCAGTTTCCTGGAGGTTTTTGGGTTACTGAGGGTGAGCACATTGCTTCTTTATTTTATATGTGTGAAAACACACTAATCATACACACACACACACATATCTTCTAATCAAACTTGTACACATTCAGAATGCTAACATGAGCCTACAGTTCCGCATCATGAAAGAATATCATAGTTGAGACCAGGGAAAGATCAAAATGTAACTTTGAAGTGTAGTTTCTACTGAATGCATATCATTTTTTTATCATCATAAAGTTTAAAAATGAAATTATAAGTTATGGACTGTCTATGCACATATATATATATTTATGATGAGTAATCAGCAAATATTAGTGCAATCAGTGAATAAATAAATCATGAGACAGGCAAATTTAGACATGTACATGCATAGATACATGTATTTGTGCACATGTATGTGTATATTTAGTGTCTCTCAGCTGTGAACATGTATATATATACAATGTAACATATACATATATGCTTATGCATGTACAAATATATACATAGATGTATATATTTGCTTATTTGTTTGTCTCCCAGATGTGAATGAAAACAAATATGTGTTTCTATCTATATCTATATCTATATCTATATCTATATCTATATCTATATCTACATCTTTATGGAATGATAGTAATATATACTTTGTACTTCCCCATTTTCATTGTCTGTCTTCCCAACTATAATCCATTCTTTCTGTCTTTGCTGGGCATTTAGTTTATCCAAGTACTTAATGGAGGAGGGGCAAGGAACAGATTTTAGATGAATTATATAGTCATAAAATCTTTTTTTTTCTTTTTTGTACTTTTAGTAAAAGGTCTACAGGGTCTCATTACATAGATTGGACTCATAGTGATTCTCCTGTTTTCAGCCTCCCAAGTGCTGGGATTACAGGTGCATGCCACCACGCCCAGTGTCATTTGCCATATCAGCAGGACCAGCACAGCATGCCAGGGATCAAACCCTGGTCCCTGAGTCTGCCTAAGCAGACACTTTAATCCATTGAGCTATCTGGCCAGCCCCATAAAATCTTAAATAAGATGCATGCTATCAAGAGGAAACAGCAGGGTAAATAGAATGGAGCTGTGTGTGTGTGTGTGTGTGTGTGTACATGCACAGGCACACATGCACACATATCTTGAGGTAGGGTGGCCAAGGAAGGCTTTCTTCAGCATATGACACTGAAGACTTAGAAGAAGCCAGAGAGAGGTGCTGATACCTAGAGAAGGAGCTCTCCAGGCACTGTGAGGTCAGGAAAGCTTGCCAGGGTCCACTGAAAACTGCTTTCCTTGTTTAGGGAGTTGGGAGGAGGCAAGAGTGAGAGATGGGGCAGAAGCTGAAGCCAGAGTGGTCTGGAGCTTGGCTTTTTCTCGGAAGGAGGCCAGGAGCCACTTGAGAATGTGAGCAGAGGTATGAGAAGACCTGACAAATTTTTAACAGACCAGAGCTACTGTGTAGAGAAAAGACTACAGGAGGACAGGGTAGCATCAGGTAGGCCAACTGGGAGAGCATCGCATCCCTTCCACTAGCACAGAGGAGGAGCCCTCGAAGGAATACCAGGCTATTATGTACATTCGGCCAGTTTGGGTGTGGCATGCCTAGGGGACATGCATGAACTCCTAATGTCTTACAGTGCACAGTATGCACAATAATACGTAGTGACTTTCTCAGAAGTAGGTAGATCCCATGAAGGCAGGCATGTCACTGTGTTTCATGTTCTATTCCTAGTGCTCAGGCAGCATCTAGAACAGAGAAGGCACCCATAAAAATGTATTGTGTGAGTGATATTCCCACTTCAACCTCCTGTGTCTTTGAAGCACAGTTCCTGCAGCTGAGTTAGTAAAGACTAAAGCATGTTTTGGCAGTTTTCCAAGTATCTCCATCTTCCTTGATGGCCACTTTTACTGTCTTGGCATGAGAATACCTTCACACTTTGAAACATGATTATTTTATATCATCAATGCAAACCAGCTTTAAAGTGTCCTTTGCAGAGAAGAAGACATCAATTTTATTATATTTTGTCCCCCCACCCCCATCCTCCCAAGCATCACATCTGAGTCACCTCTCACTTGCAGATCTGTTCTGGCTGCAATTAAAGTTAAATCACCTTTGGGACCAAACAGTCTCATCTTTATTTACAAGACCTGCAAATCAAGCAGCTCCTCCTAATTTTAACAACTCCTTCAGTGGCAAAACTGCTTCTCCAAGAGAACAGGTAGGGAAGTGATGAAGGATGGTTACGGCACATTTTCTTCCTTCCAGGGATGAAAAAGAGAGCAACTCGGGAGAGGAGAGCCCACACTGCCCCATGGCAGTAGACACTCCACATGCCCTCTGTGATGCCTTTTGTCCACTGCATGTATGGCCTTGAGCAGGTCATGGAAATCTGCAGAACTCCAGTGACTTCATCAACAACAACAAAAAGAGAGAATAATGCTTAGTCAAAAGAACTGTAAGAACTAAGAAATTGCACATGAAAATTTCCTAACTTTTGTTTTATTTGAAACCCATCTCAGTGTTTATGATTGCATTCCTTGAGTTCCATGTGTGTCTCTCTACTCCTGTCATTCCTCTATTCATCAAATTCATACAGTGACTATTTCCTGAACACTTATGTGCTTGGTACTGAGTTCTGTAGTAGAAAACATGATAGACACTTTCTGCCTGAAGAAGCTTTCAAGCTAATGGGAAAGAGCACACACATAACGATCTGATGACTGCTGTGCCACATTCTAGGAAGGAAAACAGTGGAAGTCATGGGAACTATAAAAGGGAGACAAAGGAGGACTGAAAGATCAGGGAGTGCTCCCATGGAAAAATGGTACCAGAGACAGAAAAGATGACTGAGAATTTACCAGAAGATGAGAAGGAATAGCTTTTCAGGTGGATGGATCAGCATATGCAAAAGTCTGGACAGTTGAAAGTGGAAAGAGAGGTGGGCAAAGGAAGCAGAGGGTAGAAATGGGAGAGATCAGGTAGGCAAATGAGGCCACTAGAATGGTTAGGGAAATAATGTAGCTCTTGGCAAGGCATCCTGGTCAAGCATCTAGTAGTAGTCACACTTTACTAAGCAAATCCCAAAGTAAACAAATAAAACACAAGTAAACAACCCTGGATCCTTAGAAACTTGTTCTCTAAGAGGTCCATGCTGGCATATCTCTTAAATCAATTTGCCAAAGTGTAACTTGATGTTTATCCAAGTATCACCCTCTAAGAGGTTAGAAAGTGAGACTATTTCTTGGTTTTCTGACTTGGGAAGGAAAGTTGGGGGAACAGGTTTAGGGAAAGGTAATTTCCAGTTCAGTACTTGGTGGGTAAATGGAACTTGCAGCCACAGAAAGCTAGTGCTGTATGTTGTTCACCCTTTCAATCATATATTTTTGGATAACAGCTTTCTGGAAATGCCTATCAATCACTCCATGACATTATTCTAATAAACAAAATGCACCCCTAGCTGGACCCCAGCAGACAGAAGGCTTTGCACTCCAGGGAACTGGTGGCCTCCTCTTGTTACCATGAAAAGCTCATTACCAAGCTCAGGCAATCACATTTACATTGCTAATTGAAGAAGAAAGCTACAGTAAGCACTAGAGTGAGAATTATTGGGCAATATCAAGGAAAAACTTCCATTTCCCCTGAGGGTGCCATGTTGGCAGCCATAAAGGGCTGCTGTGCCTGATGCTAATAAAACAGAAGCTTAAAATGGGCACTGAAGGAAATCAGGAGACTCTGGAGATTCTCAGTGATTACCTCTGATATGGAACTTGGACCATTTCAAGACAATGGGACTTGGTTGAAGTGGGGCAGGGTGGCAAATAGGACTCATATCTTGGATAGGCTCTCACGGGACCAGTGGAGATGCCCAACCTAAACCAGTTGGTTCCACTCTTCATCAGATGACTAATTTGGCTCAGGAAAGTGCATGAGTTCTCCTCCATCTTCACCCTAGCTGTAATTTGACCTGCAATCCACCTCCAAAACCACTTCTCTGTCCCCAAATGACATGGGACTAAATCTTGTGTCTCATGTTAATTACAGGGTGTGCAGCATGCATTTTGATGTGTGTTTCTGACACCATACCAGATAAAGGGACCAATGCAAAGTCTTTAGGGTGAAGGTGTTTCAAAAATCTTGGTTGCCACTGAAAGAGTACATCAATCCATCTTCCATTATTGTAGCAAAACACCCCAGGCTGGGTAACTTGCATAGATAAGTTTATCTAGTGCACAATTCTGAAGGTCCAAGAACATGACACTGACTCTCTAGTGAGGGCCTTCTGCTTATATCCCCATATGGCTGATGGTATCAATATAGGAGCTCATGGTAAGAGCAAGCCAGAGAGGTGAGAGAAGCCAGTTTCCTTCTTTTATAATGATCCTCTCTTACAGGAACAAATCCTAGAGATGAATATGATTCTCATGGTATCCCAATGACATAATTACTTTGCACTAAGCCCTGCCTCTTAAATGTCCTACCATCTCTCTGCATCATCCCCTTGAGGACTTAGCTTCCAAGACATGAATCTTTGGGGACACCTTTAGAGTAAGTCCAAACCATAGTGGAGTGTCAATACCAATCTTGCTCTTACATTCAAGTGTTTGTATTTTGAATAATGTGGATTCTGATGATCTTCTTTCTTTAGCTATTGAAATTGATCGGACTTCACTGACAGCTGAGGGTTAATTATAAGTAACCCAGTTGCATAGTTTTGGAGAGAAGGGTGCAAATGAATGTATTTGTAACCTCTAGCTTTATTTTAGCTTGATGGGTCTGTTTTCCTCCAATTAGCATTTGATTATGGGAATGTTCAAACATAAATAAAAACAACAAGAGAGAAGAGTGGAGTCACTCATGTCATCATCAACTAGCTTCAACAATGATCAGCTCATGGCCAGTTTTGTTTCATCAGAACAACCACCCATATTCCTCCCTTCCTTGAGAATACAGTGAGTCTAACCCAAGGTATAATGGTATTTCATTAATAAAATGTTTCAGTAAGATTCTCCAAATGTACAAGATTTGACTATTGCACAGTAATATATGCAAATATCACTGGACTCATTAATATGTACAATGAAAATTGAAAACTAAAACTTTTAATTAAGTAAAAGTAAAATTTTAGAAATATAATGACAATATCAGCACTGCATCCCTAAATTAGCAATAACTCCTTACTTTTATCAAATATCCCAGATTATATTTAAATGTTTCCTCTTGTGCCATGCTTTTTTACAGTATAATTATTTGCTTTAAATGAGGACAAAAAATTCATTTTTCTTATTAAAAAAATTGAATATAGTAACATTGACTTTCTATTGACATTTAGTTCTACAAATTTTACCATATGCATATGTAGGTTTATGTAGCCATCACCTTATTCCATATGCAGAACAATTTCACGACTCAAATGTCCTCATTCTGAAACAGAACAGAGCCCTTCATGAATACAGGAGATGAAAGGATTCTCAGGCCTTAATCCATAACACATTACCCACTAAAAGGGAAGGCATGTTTTTCCCCCGCCTTCTCTTGATAACCATCAATGAAATACACCCTTCCCTTATTCCCCTACTTGTATTTCCTTAGAACCAGGTAACCTGTCCCCAGGGGAAGCACCAGGATATTTCTAAGGTTGAGAATTATTACTAATCTGTATCCACATTTAGGAGAAACTCTCCTAAAAATGTGAGAGAAGTCTCAAAAACTAGCATACACTTGACCTAAAGGAAAATTACCAGACCTAGCTAGCCCATCTGATGACATCTTTAATGGCTAATCACATTCTTTTCTGAATAGGCCAGTCTGATTTTTCTCCCTCAAAGCTGTACCCTTCAGTTCTCCTCATCTTTAAGTTAAATATTCACCATTATGTTTTTTTATCTCAATTAAAACTTTTGCCTATAAATTTGTACTGATACATTGCTTTTAATTTATATTATCATGGAAAAAAGTTTTCACTCACATCCTGTAACAAGCAAGCCCTGTTGTGGTCAGCCTTATACCTTCTCCAAACCTCTGAACATCATTTGTTCTCCATTGCCAGAGTTTGCTATTGCAGAGTGTCATGTGAATGGAATCATACAGAATGTACCTCTATAAACATCACCTCCATTGAGTTACAGAACATTTCTATCATCTTAGAATGTTCTCTCATATTCCTACTGCTTAGAGAAAAGTTTGGAAGCTGGTAGGATCAAATATAATTTGCTCTTGATGTTGTGGAAGATAGGAAATACTCCTTCCATTTCCCAAATCCTCAATTCCATAAGCAGGGCAAAAAGCCTAGTGGATTTCCAAATAAAGTAGCACTACAGAGGGTTCTGGACAGAGGGCAGGGAGGTGAGAAGGTGTGAGAGCAGCTCTTTGCAGGAGGACTGTTTCTCTTGCCTTGGGCTGGGAGGCCTCTTGGCAGAGCTGTAGCCAGTCATCCAGACTGCAGCGCTCCAGGAGCCCTGGCATTCTGTGAGCTTGGCAACAAAACAAACGCAGTCAGAGACAGCAAGCATATTTCTTAAAAGTCAACTTGATCTACCTCCTGGAGGGGAGGCTGCCTGTCCACGTGCCAGTCACATTAAGTAGTTGATTTCCTGCCAGCAGTCAGTGCAAAAGGAAACCCACACGGGCTGTGAGGGTGCCCTATCTGCCAATCTGCCAAGGAAAAAGTATGCTACTCAACCTAAAATGTACATAGCCTGGGTCCGCCTTGAAAATAATCCTTCTCTTACTTGTCAGGATAAATGTAAATTTAGAAGAAGAAGCTATTGGCTTATTTCATGTTTCCATGCTTGGGACTTCACCAGGTGTTCTCAGGTTGGGAACCCATGTGTGTGGGTTGATGTATCTTGGGAAAACACTGCTGGTATAATGTTTCTTGGCCAGTTTGGAAGCAAATGGTTGCCCTTGGAAACAGCTATCAGTTTGGAAATAGTAAGTTATGAATATGTTCATGTTTGCATTTATAGAAAAATATTCATTGCCTTTGATAATGGTAGATAATGCATGGTTGCTAGTATTATAAGGTTTTTGAGCACTTTAAGATAGAAAACACTGATGTTTGAGTACATTGTTGAGCATTTTTAATAGTAATATATTACACACAATTAGCCCAGAAGATTATACAAAAAGAAAAATTGCTTTTCTAGCTCAAATCTCCAAATCTGAAACACAAAACGCTGCTGACAACTTGCATGGGCAGGTGTTGGCTCCTCTTTACTTATCAGAGTGTTGTTACCATCTCAACAGGGACAAGTTCTTTATTATTCATGCAAAAGCCTGCTCTTTGGGGCTTCTACAGAACTGAACCCCCTATCTTTTGACTCCTCCTTCTTTAGAGCTATTTGTTCTCCTTTGGCTGACCTCACCATTCTGGCTGTTCACTTCAGTGTTTATAAATGGGATGTCATTTGCTCAGTTACAACTGTGTCTGTTGAGGATAAGGCCAAGGATGGGTGGTTGGATGGAAGACAGTGGCCTTGAAATCTTATGTTTAGAGCATCGATAATACTGAGCAATTAAACCTTTGTACTATATCCTGGCACCCCTATTGACTCATGTGCTTGGCATTATTATGTTAAAATAATTTTTAATTTATTTCTTACCTTGAACTACATTCCAAATGATCCTTTCCCCTTCATTTGTTAAGTATCATTGGGATGTCCAGGACCCAGGAGAAGGAGAATAAAATTACCCATGTGCTACATTAACAGCCAAAAGCAGAAGCAGGTTTAGTGACTTTAAAATTACAAAAGTATAAGGATTTTTAAATACAATTTTCAAAATAACTTAGGATCTGTTAAAAATTATGGATTGGTTGTGTTTCTATTGTTCTGCACAGTAGTATCTCTGGATGTAAGGCCCTGGTTCTTAATTTATTAAGTTCACCAGGTGATTCTTATAAGATTTAGAAATGACAGCTGGAGAGAGCTTACCTGCTTCCCAAATGAGAAAGAAGAAAATCACTTTTTCCAAGGAATGGCTTAAAAGAAGGTACTTTGAGCAATAAATGAGAATAATAAGATTCCCCCAAAGATTTCGTAGGGAAAATGAAGCTGATTATCATGAGAGAAGAGAGAAAGGCTGCATTAGCAACAAAATGTAGAAAATTAATTAGTTATTTAAGATAATTAAATTGTTTAATGTTAGACAAAGAATTTTGGAAGCAAGAAAAGTTATTGATCTTAAAATAAGAAGCTAGGAAAACAATATTCAGACCACTGAAGATTTCCCAAAGGAGCAAAAACAACAAGAAGGTATTTTCTAGTGAGCCAAAGCAGGGCATGATATATGCTGCTTCTAGTAACAGAACATTTCTGGAGGGTTTGTGCTTTAATTCTTTCCAACTTTAAGTACTGTACATATAGAAATTTTCATGACATTTTACAAGATAGAGCTTGACTTCTACGCTGTGGAGTTCTAGAGAAGGAAACTTCCTCCATATTCAAAGTGGGAAGTCATTATTTAATCAATGATTCAGAAAGTTATCCTACAAACGTTTATTGAATTTCTGCCACACATTAGACATAATGCTAGACTCTTGTGATAACTGACCCCATAGTTAGCTTCAACCGTTGAGTACTGATTATCCTGTTGTTTTTTTTTTATGGATCAAGGGTGTAGGAGTATCTTAACTATGTTTTTTTTGACTCAGGGTAGCTCATGAGATTGAAGTTGAAATTTTGGTTGATTATGTGGCCACCTGAAGACTCCATGTGGGTTGGGAGGTGATTTCCAGGACAGCCATCAGCAGGAGGATTCAGCTCCTTGCTACCTCAGTCTCTTCATAGGGCAATTGGAAGATCAATACAAGATAACAGCTGACTTTTCCAAGGTGAGCAATCTCAGGAAGAGAAGGGAGAAGTGATACTTTTCCTGACCTAATCTTAAAAGCACTATAATGTGATTTGTGCCACATTCTTTCTCATAAAAATGAGTAACTATGTCCAGCCCATACTTGAGGGAAGGAGAATAAGCCCCATTTTTTTAAGAGAGGCATATCAAAGAACTTGTGAATAACTTTATACTGCCATACACCTCACTTTATCCAAACTACTTTGTTACTTGTGTTGTGAAAAGGTTCAAATGCAACCTTAAGAATAATGTACAAGAAAGTTGATCTAACCGTCTCAGGTATTAATTTTATAATTGCTTTTATAATTAATTTCATGATCATTATAGAGTTACAGTTGGCCATGCTCAAATGTGACCAATGTTTGCAATGTCGTAAGTGGGTAAGTAGGTTTTGGAAATCATATCACACTTAGGTCTTTCCTCCAGAAATTCTAGTTCAAGAGGTATGGTATGGTGCAGGTATGTTGGTAATTTTATTTTATTTTTTTAAACATTTATTTATTTATTTATTTAGAGAGACAGAGAGAGAGACAGAGAGAG
>NDGM011249927.1:0-10851 GCA_002564305.1 Octomys mimax
CCTGGTGGGCTGAGCTGGCCACACACACACACACACATACACACACACACATAAATAAATAAAATTAAAAAAAAAAGTGGGGTGTGTATATTTTCCATAGATATATCATAATGGACAGAGTTAATTTTATTTCTTCTAGCTTTATCAAGATATACTTGACAAATAAAAATTATACATACTAAAGGTGAGCAATTGTATATGTTTATGCTAATTGACATGTTCTACACCTGTTTCTTCCTTTTCCTTCTTTTCTTTCCTCCCTCCCTCTTCCCTTCTTTCTTTTTTCCTTTCTTCCTTCTTTTTTCTTTCTTCCTGTCTTCTCATCACCCTCCCTCTCTTCTCCTGCTTCTGAAGAGAACTCTTAAGGCTTAGCCTTTTAGTAAATTTTGACCGAGGAATATAGTATTATTAACTACAGTCACCTTCTTGTACAGTTTCTTAGTTATTGGGACAGGGTCCAGATCAGCCTTGAAGTCACTATTCTGACCCCACTGTCCTCAAATTTACAATCCTTCTGCTTCATAGGAGTGCTGGGAGTATAGATGTGTATCACCATGTCTGAGCAATTTATTTTTAAAAATAAACACAGAATCACATATCTTGATGTCTTTTCATATCAGCGGTACATAGTGATTATAGAGCCATGGGTGGCTACATTTAATCTACAAATATCGATATATGCATTTTGCTTTATTGTTCTCCAACCGATGAAAGTATTTAAAATATTCTAATAAAATAGGTCCCTAGAAGGAGAATTGCATCTTATTTCAGAGGAAATGCGTGAGAGACCACTTTGGGCGTTACTGAAGGGATTCAAATAAAATACCCCCCAGCTTGCTGGGTTTGGCTCTTCTTCCTGTTCTCAAGATAATTTGGGCAGGGGACACTGAGCCTGGTTGTCACACTCTCACTGGAGCCTCCTTTATATTCAAGAGCTCATCTGAGTCCTGTCTTCCCGTGAGCACTGTAGAGCTTGTGTTCACTGTGGGAGAATATGAACCAGCTTCCCAAGCTGTGCACATCTCCCCTCCGAGCACATGCAGCCACGCTCCTGCAGACATCAGCTGGGGGATGGGGGGTGCTGCCCAGCCACACAGTACCTGGTTGTACCCTCAGCGAGGCTCATGGCTAAAGTCTGAAATCACTGTCTGTGAAAAGTAGGAGAGGAAAGTCATAAGAGTGGTTGCCTCAGATGGTGATACAGGGGCCTTACAGCCTTTCAGAATGCCATTAATTGGCTCATTCCTGTAATATCTATTTTTAGGGCAGCAATCATGAACCATGTAGTGTGACTAGAGTTAGAGATACCATTAATCACTGTAAATACATGGGCGTCTTTACTCATGGTAAGCCTAATCCCATTACACTTAATACATGCTCTTTCCCTATGCAGTTTTAGTCCATATTTTGGAGATGCATTAAATAAGAGGTATGTTTGAAGTGGTGCTTTAAAGATCAGAACTAATCAATCCAAGGAACAGAAAGGATATACTTTCTTTGCAGAAAACAAACAGCGCAAGAGTAATACTGCAATGGTCAGTCCACACGGAATTAGAATATAAAACTAAACCCAACGATGTTGATCAATTTTCCTCTACCATAGAATTGTCTCTCCCATCCTGGTTGGGAGCATCAGGTGGCCCCTTTATGCGCTGCACAATTGACTGGACCAGGATTGAACCCCAGTGTTGGTTTTGTAACAGGAACTCTAAGGTGGGGTTCCTTGGGACAAGTCTCACTGGGAAGCACTAAAAGGGGGCAACAGTGTCCTGACCCAAGGGCAGAAGGAGCAGGGAATGAAGCTGGCAAGAAGAAAAACTGCTCTGTGAAGTCCTATAAAGAAACAGGAAGCCAGAGAGTTAGTCAGCCTTCTGGGCTAAGATTAGAGCACTTATTTCTTGCACTTTCCCAAAACTTCCTTGAACCATTCCAACAAATCCTGTGGTGCTTTTACCACTTTTTTTTTTTTTTTTTTTTGGTGGAGGTTATTAGGGATTGAAGCAGAGCCTTCACACTGAGCTTCATCCTCAGTCCTCTTTGTTTTTTCGTTTGAGACAAGTTCTTGCTAAATTCCTCTGTTGCTCAGACTGGCTTGAATTTATGTTTCTCCTGCTTTAGTCTCCCAGAGTGCTGGGATTGCAGGGCTGTGTCCCCATGCCTGGCTTTTCCTCCTTTTTTGTGCTAACCTGAAAGTTTTTCTTTCTAATAATCACCTTCATCTCCTTGGCTTAAAACAGTACCCACACCCCTTTGTGCTACTGAGAAAAAGACAATAGAGGAGCTGCTTGTCATTCTGTCCCCAAAGGCTAAACACAACACATTCTTAGGAGGTACATTCTGTTTGACTCTATCTGTCATTTCTCTGGTGGCCTGATTGTTTTGGAAATGTGCTGCACTGTGTCCTCAGGGACTCCTGGAAGGAGGCTCAGCTTGGAGGATTCCTGGATCCATTTGCTCATCAATTAGGGAGTCTTGGACACCAACACGAGGTGGGCTGCTCCCCACTGCCCTCTGCCGAGTGGATGTGGAGCTATGGCCCACTTCCAGTAGAAGTGTTCTCAGGAACGGGGCTTCACTTTTCCCCCAGAGAGAAGCTAACAACCTTGCACACACCTGTCCAAACTAGAATTATTATTACCTTCATCTATGCCTTGTGGCTCAAAGTTAGTAAGAAATTCTTAAGAGTTTCTGATTCTAAGATGGGGGGGCAGGGGGAGGAACCAACAGAACTGTCCAGAAAAATACTTCCTTTCAGTGACTAAGAAACCCAGGGAGATGAAAACAAATTCTTATGCTTCCTATAATTACACAAATGGATGCGCTCATAAACATACATCTAAAATGTTTTATTGCTGGCTCCCTGTCACTTGAAGCGCATACACATCCATCACAGGGAAACTGGGTGGCCCTGGATGCAAAAGACTGGCTTTCTTGTCTGGGGCAGTTAACAGAATAGCTCAGTGCACCCAAGGGACTCTACCACAAGATAAAGAGCTCCTTTTCTCAGAAGATTTGAAAGAAATGGAATTTAATAATCTCAGCTATGGAATTTGTGATGAACAATAAGTTAAAGAACAGCAAGGCACCTTCTCTCGTCGCCCCAGCCCCTCTGCCTCGCACCCCATGCCTGCCCATCACTACCTCACCAGCTGACCACACACCCTACCTGCTCCCCCCAGGTGGTGGAGTGGACTCCTGTGCTCTGTGCATTTCTGTCCCTCAGGGTCTCTGTTGTTGGTCTCCTTGCTCACACTGGCATTTTGCACATGGTGCTGAGCAGCACGGAGCTGAGGCTGGCATTAGGGGAAAACCTGGTTTCCTTCTTTGTCTTTACTCCTCCTTCCCCTCCCCTCACCTCTTCCCTTTAGATAAAAAATGTCCTCGACTGCGTATAAATTAAATACATTCTTGTGCTTTTGCAGGTCACATCTGGGAAATTCGGGACAACTCTGGTATATAGTCTGAATTTATGAATCCAGTGATTTGCTGCTCCCAGCTTATAATGCCTGGCATTGTCACTGTTTGCTCGGAGTTTTGGTATCTGATGTTCTTAATGTTAAGGTCAATTTTATTGATACTGAACTCCATGCCCTTATTTCTTTTCCCATTGCATTTTTTTTTTTTAGGCACACAGAGAAAGGGTAACTAAGCTTAATATCTTGTGTTCACAATTCTATTTAGCATGAAATCAGTAACTGACATATTAATTATAATAATCTGTTAAATATACTTTACCTACATGTTAATTATAGGAGACCATTCTCATTTATTTCTCTGGGTAGCCTATTAATTCAACACAGATGGTACAGCTTTGTGAAACGGTAACACTGAACATTGGCAGAATAAATCATGTTGCCAAGATACAGCAGCAAAAATGTTATCACATCTGAATAAGCTTTAGTATGATATGCCCATGAAAGAAAACTTACCTATTACTCACACACTGGAGCTTGGTTAAAAAACAGGCTCCATATACCAAATGTAAAACAAGATTTTTTTTTTTTGACATATAATGGTTTCCTCTAATAGAGTAGATTCTTTATTTAAGCTCAGTGCTCCATAAATAATTCCAAGGGAGTGAAATGGAATCCTGAGACAGGGAGCTCATCATAACTTTGGGGAAGAGAGGCAGCTGTGCTCTTCTAGAACATTCTGATGTCAAGACTGGTGTCATTGAAGGAAAGGCAGACACATCCCTTGCTGCTTCCTCCATTTTCCTGCTTTCCTTTAATTTCTTTGTGGATGCTAGTAAGTGGTGTTCTGGGCTCCATCTTTTGGAACATTTCTAGTTTTAGCTATTTTTTTTTTTAAATACAGAGAATCACATATTTATGTTTAGGAGTTTTGCTTACCTCCAATGGAGATGATTTCAATGATAATGCTTGGAATATGACAAGGGAATGTTAAGATCATATTTTTACTGGAGAAGACCTAGGTCTACTGTCCAGAGATACTTTCAGTTTGGCAATGAGAAACAACACTCATTGTTTATTAGAAGCTTGTACTATTTCTTGGGAACTGTGGATAACAAGACCTATCTGGGCTCTGCTTTCACAGAACTTTCGATCTGGGGCAGTTGTAGTTAAACAAATAGTTACAACATGATTACAGGAACTACAGCTGTTTGAAAACACAGAAATGTCCCCAACCCAGACCTCGGAGGAAGCTCAGAGAAGGATTCTCTGAGTAATACATTTTTTAACTTACCTCTAAAGGATGAGCTAGAGATAGTTGAGTGGAAGATTTTGATCTAGGTAGAAAGAGCAGCCTCTTCAAATAGCATATAACAGAGGTGTTCATAGGAGGAAAGGAAGTGGGTGCCCGTGGGACACACACTTAGAGATGAAGGGGAGGTTGTGGAGTCTTTCAAGCACTGTACCTAGCTAAGTATGCAGGAGCCAGATCCCAAGGTTCCTGCAAGCCACACACAGGCCTCATCTTGTCGACACTGGGCCAGTGAAGGGCTTGAGCATTGTTGTGCCATGCAAAGTTTACATTTTCAGAAATGTCATTCTGGATTCATGATGGATGAGATATAGAGACATTGTCAAAGTGAAAGATGGTGGTGTCCTGGACTGGAAGAAAGACAGCCTCCTTGTCAGTTTTAGGCCTTGCCTAAAACCCTTCTCTTTTCTAAGGCCTCTCCTGGCATCTCCAGCTTTCACCAAACTCTTCCTTCTTCGAGCTTTAACAAC
Organism: Octomys mimax; assembly: GCA_002564305.1. Lineage (NCBI taxonomy): Eukaryota > Metazoa > Chordata > Mammalia > Rodentia > Octodontidae > Octomys > Octomys mimax. Next base: position 5,196 of record NDGM011249927.1, read on the forward strand.
AATGTTTTATAAATTATTTCCTTGTTGAACATAGGCAAGAGTCAGGACCCTGATTCACTTCTCCACTCCACTAATCAGGAGCTGGTACATCTACGCCTGCCATGATCTGAAGTTGCCTCCTAACTTCTCCCAGATCTCTGAACAACTCATCACTCATATTGTCAATGACTACTTCGATCCGTATTTATTGGGAGACCATATGTTGTGATTGTTCTTCGACCACTCAGTTTAAATGTAGCTGTCCGCTCATTGTCTGCAGTAGATCCTTGCTCCACTCCTTTATAGCCCTGACCACAATCTGCAACTAGAGGCCAATATGATTTCTTTCCCTATTTTGCTGTTTTCTGCCTTCCTTATTAGATGTTAAATTTCACCAAGGTGAAGACCAAGCCTGCTCATTTTCCATACATTTTGAGAATGTAGCCCTGTGCCCATCTGACACATACTAATTACCCCCGAATATCTTGATTGAATGACTGTATGTTTTAAAATTTGAAGGGACTTTACATTTTAGGATCTCAGAATGCATTTCTTAAAAAAGTTCATAGGGAGAGATGGAGAGTACACTGTACAAATGGGAACAGTGAGCCCACAGGTGCCAGAATGAAAAAGAAGATCATCCTATACCAATGATTAGAATTTATGTAAATGGCTTGGCACATGGCAAGCCCTCCAAGCCTACTGGAGGAAGAGTCCCATAAAGGGTGGGGACTGTAGGAAAATAGCATAATATTGAGCTTCCAAATAGCAGTTCTAATAAGCATGTGAATTTCAGAAGGTCATGATTACTGTAAAATGGGTTTTGGTTTTTGATCCTGACTTTATTTGATTTCTAAGAATCAATCAACCTTCCTTCCAGTCTTTCTTCTCACCCATCCACCTTCTTTTGCTTATCCAGTTGATGAAATATTTCTCAAGTGCACAAAATGTTTTAGGCTCTGGATTTGGGTGGAAAATGACTTGGAAAAGGAGGTAGATGAGCCCTCAGATACTAAGAGTAAAATGTACTTCTGCAGGGAAGGGTGGGGAGAGAGGCTTCAGCAGAAAGATTTCTAGCAGGAAAACTATGTTTATCCAGGTTTGACCCCTGGCTTCTCTTTTGGGAAAGATATTGCTAAAGTTTTGGGGACTGATACAGCTGCTGAACCCTTGGAAATCACAGCTGAACCCACTGACTGGGTTGTGCATCAGCCAGAATTCCACATCCACGACATGGTTAAGAGGAACTTCTAGCTGGGGAATATAAAATTGTAAATGGCACAGATAACGTCAGTCTGAGTTACTGTTTTCAGAATGACACAGATGTTAGGATAAGGGAGCATAAATGGAAATTAAAGAGAAACAAATTCAGAACAGATGTCAGGAAGCATTTTTTTCATGCAGAGAATCACAAATGTGTGGAATGGCCTACCAGGCTTGATTGTTAAGGCGAAGACACAGGGGACATTCAAGAACTGATCAGATGGCATCATGGGGGAATTAAGCAGTAAAAGAGGAAATGAGCATGCATACAGCAACTGGCTTTCAGCTAATCCTGAACAATGTCCATGTTCTTATGTTCCTGATGCTCACATACTTACCTTGGGTAAACACGCATCATTTCTTTGCTTTTAGTTTTCACAGATTGCACCAATCTCAAAATAGTTATTTTCACATCATAAAGATGATGTTGGAGAAGTGAAGGGATGGGGTAGAGATCCTTTCCTTCAGTTATGTTTTGGAAGGGAAAGCATTGTCATTCATGAATCGTGCATAGAAAACCACATCTAAAATGTATATCTCTAATGCTGAAGAGCAGGATATGATAAAGTGGCCAGTCCTCTGTATAGTTCCATACAGCTGGAGCTCTGAATTTCACCTACTATGACCACCAAAGAGGTCTTTGGAAAAGTCCTCCAAGCCTATCTCTATTTCTGTTCCCCCAGCTTATGACCTCATGGTACCCCAGCTCTTAAAAAAAATACTATATGTGAGAGAGAAGAAAGTTAATCTGGGTGTCAACATTTGAAAGACAGCTACTAAAAAGAATCTGAACGAAGGATAGGATAACAGGAAAATTCATTTCTATGGCTGCTTGTATTTCTTTTCCTAGTGTATTTAGAGAAGCCTTCAAAAGACAGTAACCAAGTGCCCCTTTAATGGGGTATCACCTGGGGGACATAGCTTATGATAATAGGGAGAGAGAGAAGAAAGCAGTGACTGTATGCCCCAAGGGAAGGTAGTTGAGGATAAGAAGTAGAGTAAAACCTCATTAATGTGGACCCTGCTAATTTAGCAAGTATGAATAATTCAGACCTATGGGCTGGGTTGTAGTTTACCTTTCTGCTAGAAATGGAAAAAAGGGGGTTGCTAAACAAATTAATAGAGCAAATAAGGTTGAGAGTAGGAAATAGATAACCTATTTAAGAGAACAAATTGTTTTTACATACTTAGTAAAACCATCTGCATAGGAGCAATGAATAGGTCAATTATAAATAATCCTGCTCTATTCATTAATCTTAGCCTGCTGGGTGTCCTTACTTGGCAGACTTTTGTTAGCATTAGAATGAAATTGAATAAGGCTGTGTGTGTGTGTGTGTGTGTGTGTGCACATGTGTGTGCATGTGTGCTTTGGAAAGTTCCTGTTGAAGGCAAGGATTTACCATTCCTTTCCTTTCATGATTACCTTCAAAGACCTCTTGAAAACTCTTCCTTGGTCCCTATTTGTCCCTTTTATCTAGTACAGTTGAGAGGATGGCAGAATTGATGTGTAGAATGCAGGTCTAAGCAGTTTGGGCACAAAGACAAGTAAGGAAACTGGTTTGGGTAGCTTCATAGCCACTTGAGAAGAATGGAGGGTACAGATTAGGAAGTCTGAAGTCATGGGCTTTGCAAAGAACCAACAGCGGACTTGGGCAGATGGCTTATTCTCTCTGGGCATCACTTTCCACTTATAAAATCAAGACCAATGGCATTAGGACTTTTCCAACTCAACAATTTCATTATTATCATCTATCTTCAAGACAACTTCCCATCAATAAAAAATGGTAATTCTTATGTGGTTTTGATAACCAAATGATGTAGCAAAGTACAGAACATACAATAAGCAATAAGTAAGAAAAGAGTAAATTCAGTTAGGAACAATAGCTTTCCTCATAGACTAAGAATGAAATCCTTCACCTCTTTGGGAAGTGGTTACTCTCTTTCCTCCTTCATGCATGGACTTCTTTTTTTAAAATTCATTTTAATGGGAAAAAAGATAAAATAGCAATGAAACAGTTTCAAAACAGGTTAGTAGGACAGTTACCATAATTAATACATTGCATTTTGTTGTCTTCGTAGTTGTCATTCAGAGGACAAGATGGAAACATGATATCTTGTCTAAACAATATTAGTACAAACCTTTCTTCTCAATGAACTAAGAGAAAGCTGTACATCAATCCTATTTCATGTATACATATACATTTAATGGAATTTTTATTTTTATTTTTTAATTTACTTTTCATTTTAATGAGAAAAAAGATAACATAGCAGTGAAACAGTTTCAAAACAGGTTAGTATGAAAGTTATAATAATTAATTCAATGCATATTGTTTTCTTCCTAGTAGTTATTCAGAGGACAAGATGCAGACATGATGTCTTCTCTAAACAATATTATCACAAACCTTTCTTCTCAATGAACTACGAGAAAGTAGCTGTATATCTAGCCTAACTATCTTGTGGTGTGTGTGTATATATATTATATTTTCTCACACATACACACACATGGTCCTTTTTATCCCCCTCTCTTTTTTGTTTTGTTTTGTCAGAGATGGGTGTGCCACTGCTGTAAGAGAAGCTGTATTTGGAGAAGTCTTTAAAGAACCTTTTCATACTTGATACTAGACCAAAGATTGTAGGTACTTGAATTCAGCAAAATCATCCATGGACTTCTTAATACTATTTTTCCATTGGGTAGTATTGAAGTCTTCACCAGCTCCTGGCTTCTTTAGCCTGTTTTACTTGTCTCTTCTTGAAACTAGAGACATAATGCTGCACAAAATTCGATGTGCAGAAGCAGAAGAACCCTATGGAAAAGTGGAAGAGGAGTTGATGACTTTCTCTTAGCTGGAGAGTTTGTTTTCACTAGCCTGTGACTATCAAGCACTCTAGAGCTGGCCCATGTTAATCCTTCAGCTGAGGACAGGAATAGAACATCAAGTTGGTGGAAGTTTGGCTCAGACTTTAGTTTCTATCAGTCCCTGGTTTTGCCAGTCAGTGTTTTGTAATCAATCAAATATTGATTTTATGTACCATTTTCATTTAAGTGCTTTGCAAATAATGCTTGATTGATGCATATTTAAAACCTTTTTCACTTAAGAAATTATCACCTAGCTTTTTGCAGAGATGGACTAAGACCAAGGGTGTGTGGTCTTCCTTATCTGTGGTCAGCAAAGACCACCTTCTTATGTAGATTTCTGACATGTGATAGGCAGTCTCCTGTACAGAAGTAGAGAAACTCAGTAACAGAATCATGTCAGAGACTTCTGAAAAGCAGACATAAATTTCTGTGGTATGTATAATCATACTTCTTTATCCACAGTTTCTCTTTCTGTAGTTTCAATTACCTAAGGTTAACAGGAGACTGGAAATATTACACGAAAGATTCCAGAAGTAAATAATTCATGACTTTTAGAAAACTTTTACTACAGTATAATTGATCTATTTTATTAGCTATAATTGATTTGTTTTATTATTAGTCATTCTGTTAACCTTTTACTTGATTTGCAAATACTTTTTGCATTTTTTTTTCATTAAACTTTGTTTTAATGGGTTTCAAAATTCTGTGACAGATTTTTGGTCAAGTTGCTTCCATTAAAAATTATTGATTTTAAAAACTAATAACTTAAAAACTGCCACACACACACACACACACACACACACAAAGGGTCCACAAAACATTCTCCATTCCTTTTAAAGGTTTTACAATGCATTGTTATCATTAACCAGTCTTTCACCATTAAACTTAAATGGCCAATTGAGAGGAACAGTTCTGAGACCTGTCTTCTGCCACTGATTAAGACTGAGGGGCAGGTGTCAAGGATAATGTTCATTTAGCCTTCCAAGCTTTCTGGGCAGACTTGGTGATCTTGCCAGCTCCAGCAGCCTTCTTGTCCACATATTTGATAACACCCACAGCAACTGTCTGTCTCACTGAGAACAGTGAAATGACCCAGAGGTGGGTAGTCAGAGAAGCTCTCAACATGCCTGGAACCATGTCAACAATGGCAGCATCACCAGCTTTCAAAAACTTGGGCCCATCTTCCAGCTTCTTACCAGACTGGCAATCATTCTTTTTCTTCAGCTCAGCAAACTTGTAAGCAATTTGAGCTGTGTGACAATCCAGGACAGGGGCATAACCAGCACTGATCCAGCCAGGATGGCTCAGGATAATCATCTGAGCAGTGAAAGCAGCTGCTTCCTTTAGTGGGTCATTTTTGCTGTCACCAAAATTGCCACACTGGACATTTTGGCAAACATGTTTTTGATGTTGAAGCCCACATTGTCCCCAGGTAGAGCTTCACTCAAAGCTTCATCGTGCATTTCAACAGATTTGAGACTTCAGTTGTGACGCTTGACTGGAGCAAAGGTGACCACCATGCCAGGTTTGAGAACACCAGTCTCCACTCGGCCCACA
>NDGM011249928.1:0-14158 GCA_002564305.1 Octomys mimax
ATATATATATATATATATATATATATATATATGAGTAGTAGGTTAAATTGGAGAATATTTTTAGCTGCTGCAAGCATTGCAGGGGTTAAGTGTGTGGCTCATGTTAGAGTGCTTACCTAGAGTGTTTCTGGTTCCTTCTCATCATAAGACAAAAGAAAACAGAAAAAAACCAAAAATTAGTATTTGATAATTAATATAAAATGTATCTAAAATAGCACTGATACTTTCCTTTTTTGTTCAGACAAAAATAGTACAATAATGTATTATTTGTGGTTTTTAAATATACAGTTAACCTTTAAGTCCCATTGCTACATATACCTTTAATTATTTAAATAAAAAAACTTCAAGATATAAAGTATGTTTGCTAATTTAGGAAATCTTTAAATATCCTGTAATGGCTGATTTTTAAGGGTGTGGGGAAATGCATGACAATTTTTAAATTTATAGTATCACTCCAATATGTAAGAAACATAAATAATCCAAAACATGGAGTTTATTACAATTAATAAAAAATACCTGGTTCAAACAGCATGGCTTCCTTTTTATTTGTCACTGCAATGACAGAATAAACTCAGTTAGAATATCACATAAACATGGCTCATCTAAAAGTCCAAAATCATGCTAGGGAGAACCAGAATTGAAGAAAGAGTATTTGCATACCATCTAGTGGTTGTTTTCAAAAATAGCATTTTTTCAAAAAATTATTTAAGCTGGTACAGTACATATGATTATGAGTTACAGTATTAAGTCACTTTCTCTTCACTGGAGGAAAATGTCTGACCCCATAGCCAAAATGAAGAGAGGTTTATTTTGTCTCACAGCTTTTAGAGGATGCATTTCATAGCTGATTGGATCCAGACAGTAAGAGCATGATGGAAGAGTTTGTCAGAGGACAAATTCCCACATTGTGGCAGCCAATAATTAGAGTGAAGGGAAGATCTGGGGAGCAAGATACACCCTAACAAGTTGTACTCCCATGATCAACCTCCACCCATGCCCCAACTGCAGTTGCACATCTCAATGCACTGATAAGTATAATGCTTCTACAACCCAATGACTACAGAAGCCCCACCTCTAAACACATGGGTTTTATTGGGAGTTATTATAGTTCTAAAACATAAGATTATTCCCCGGCCTCAAGAACACTCACATCCATCTCCATGAAAAATATATTTCGTCCATCTCTACGAGTTACCAAACTCTTAAAAGTTGCAGCTTCCCATAGATGTTCAAGTCTTCCTTCTGAGATTCAAGACAAATTTGTAGCTGTAAATCTGCATAAAATATGAATTAGATACTTCCAACATATATCAGTACAAAGTAAAAACTGATGTTCCTAAAGGAAGAAATGGGCAGATAGAAAAGAATAAGACTAAAGCAAGACCAAAAGCCACCGCAAGAAACACTGAGTTCATTAATTCGATGTCCAGCATCCATAGCAGGCTTTGGTAAAATGTGAACTGCAAAGGACTCAGGTGGTCCTTCCCCCACAGCATTGCTGATTGCAACCCTCACAGCCGTCTCTTGGGGAGGCTTTGCTCAGTGCATACTATCCTCAGCAGGCATTCCATGTTCCTGGCTTCTGCAACTTCCTGGACTGTCCACTGCACTTTCAGTTTCACTCTCACTGCTTCATATAATACCCTTAGAGGAGAACACTGCCTGTTTTCTCAGGCCTTCTTCTGAATTCGGGGTGGAAAACAAATCTCTGATCCTAAAATTGTTGTAGTCTACACACTTACAAACAACATCACATGGATGAAACCTTGGTCTTCTACCTCCTTGAGCAATGGTCATTATCCCTCAGATCAGAGACCTCTTAGTGCTAGTCTAGCCAGGCATTGTAAATTGACTCCTGTGGAACAAATCCCCTACAGTCCTGTAGAACCAGCCCTTCTCCAGCAGGACAAAATAACACTCATTTTGTCAAACAAATACTTTGTAGTTTTCCCCTTTCAATCTAAGTTGGAGAAAGATGATTGCTGATTCTAAAGATACCCTAAAGACATCTTAAGATGCCTTCCTATTGTCCTAAATGAAGCAAAGCTTTTGCCTTTTTTTTCTGGTACTTTTTTTTTTCAGGACCCTATGCTTGCCAGGCAGGTGCTTATTCTACTGAGCTGTCTCTCCAACCCCTTGACTTCTTTTTAATGCTGATCTCTATGTTCACAATTTTACACGTCCTCCCTTTCTGATGAAACTGCTCATGGTTTACATCATTTCTTTGTTCTTGATTTCCACTGGATTTATCTATAAGCACTGACTAGTACCCAAACCACAAACTAATTATTGAGCTGCTTTAAAATGGTCTCCTCAGGTTAATTAATACACAACCTTTAATCTCAATCTCTTGTAAAGTCTCAGTACATGGATAAAATGTACACTTGTTTTCTACCAAAGCATCATACACACACACACACACACACACACACACACACACACACACACTTGCCTTGAGTGCAACCATGAGGAATCCTTGCTCCCCTGTGAAACTCCCTGAATATGTATTGGTCTCTATCATATTTGACATATCTTGGCATAAGATGAAACTTGTGACTTTAACTCTCTGCATTTCTATTAGCACGTTAGCATTCTGAGCACTGGCCAGAATCTTCTTCAAGCTTATAATAATGTAGGCCTCTCCAACCAGCATCTCTAAACATTTCCAAAGTCCCTTAAACACCTATTCCAAAGTTTTCTGAACTCTGTGCTCAGCTATAGTCATAGCAACAACTCCATTCCTGTTAGCAAGTTCTGTCTTAATCAGTTTTTTTATGCCTGGAAAAAAAAATACCTGCCATCTACAATTGAATGAAGCAGAGGCTTATTTTGGCTGACAGTTTTAAGAGGATACAATTCAGAGCTGACTGCTCAAAGAAAAGAAGGGCAATGGTGGATGGGCCCAGCAGAGGACAGCTTCATACATCTTGGTGTCTAGGCAAGGTGCACAGTTCTGGTTGAGGACAGCTGTGTACATCTTGGTGTCCAGGCATAGAAAGTGGTGGAAGGAGAGGCAGAGGGAGATATAACCCTCCAATCATATCCTACTGAACTACTTCTCTTGACAAGGGCCCATCTCCTAACAGCACATTCAGCGATGGATTCATTAGTAGATTCATGGACTGGTAAATATAGCCCTCCCGTCATTCAGTCACCTTCCATAGGCTCTACTCCTTAAAACATGAACCTTTTGAGGGAACATTCTATACTCAAATAAGGTCATTTACTTAAATAAATTAACACAAGTATCATTCAATATGATCAGAAAATAAAGTGATAGCTGTGCTTCTCTCTTTCTAACATGTTTAGAAGTCATACACTATAAATTATAATTTTTGATTTGCCTAATATTTAAAAGTTTAAAAATTGTCTACTGTTGTTTAGCATTGTTTTCAGACACTTACAGAGTTCCATCACTTCATTATAATTGAATATCTTTATGTTGAATTTTAAGACAATTAATGAATCTTCAGTGTGTTCCAACAGTAGACAACACAATAAAATGCCCAAAGACTTTGAGTCATATTGTTTGCACTAGATAAGATCATGGTTGGCCATTGTAGCTTTCTCTGGAGTCCACAAATAGACACTGTACCTCAGTACCAGACCTCCAAATTTTGTGAGTGAAGTTAAAATACAAGTCAGTCATACAGCTTATCTCTGTGGTTTTAGAAAATAAATGAATTGTTAATTATTTAAATAAGAAAAGTTTAACGATTCATTTTTTTCTTAAGTTAATTTATGTTGGAAGTGTTCAGTTCCTAAGAAGCACCACAGCCATCATTGTCAGTGGCAATACATAGTGTTCCAACCCAGCAAACAGAAGGCACTGCTTCTTGATGAGTGTGTGGGAGAAGGAGTTGTCTGTGGCAAAGTTGACAGGAGAAATGCTTCGTGTGCTCTGCTACCAGAGGAAAAGTCAAATGAGACCAGGGATTCCTATCACATTCACTTGGAATATAGATCATATTATGAAAGGCAAGCTGAATCTTATGATAAAAATAGAATGGAGCACATTAGTGGAGTTCTCAGTTGGGGGCCTACATAATTGAAAGAAAATCTGTCTTAAGGCTGAATTTCTACTGTGTTAAACTTGCAGGGCAGAAGGTGTTTTCACTTTTTTCTACTCAGACCTCTAATTATAAGAGATGGAAAGAGCATGATATATGAATATGGTCTTAAAACTTTGGGGTATGGAATGTGAGCATCTGAAATATAAGCTCCATTGATTCTGACATGCTTCAACGTTGGGAGCAAACAGCACTATATCTCTTCCTAAGATGGCTTGGCTTAACTTCCAGCAATGTTTGGAGTTTACAGAGTACCAGAACAAGTCTTTTCTAACACAGAGTTTGCTAAGGAATCTAATTTACAGAGAACCAAAGATCTGTAACTCCCTGAGATTTCCCCAGAAAGCAGAATTTGAAGAAAAAGGATTGCATGCAAGCATTTTATTTGAAAATGATGTAAGAGAACAGGAATAAGAGATGAAAAAGAACATACTGTGAGATCTTTCATAAGGTGGATTCTTGAAAATATTACTATGGTGAGCAACTTCCCTCCATATTTTTGGAAACCTGTGGACAATCAGACAGAATCTATCCCCCTAGAATGGTCCTCTGACAATGCAAACAAATAGACACATAAAAACCAGAGAGAATTTTCCTGTCAGTGGAGCAGGGCTATTTATAATTTATTATAAAGGAACACCAGAGAAATTTTAAGTGGATAAGGACAGATCAACACAATTGCTTTAAGAAAAATAAGGGTAAGATGTTAGTAGATCTCCATATACAAAAACCACCCACAGGAAAATATCCACCTCTGTTTTCTTGATGTTTGCCTTAATCTCTATTTAGTCTTTAATATTTATGTTTCTCCAGGAAATTAGATGGGTGAACAATGCTATATAATTTTATATTGCTTTATACTCAAATAACAAAGCGTGGTTATTTACTAGTTTCATGAATGGAGACTGAGACTTTATTTTACCATAATATAAGTTCATAACATTGACTGAACAACTGAACCAGAGTCTGGTTTCCTGATACATTTTGGAAAAATAAAATCTGCTCTGCAAACTTAAGGTTTCATAAGGAGAATATGAAAGCACTTTCCTCAACTTCAAAAGTACTTCTGAAACATTAGTATGCTCCTATGCTACTCCAGCCTTCTGGTATCTAATGTTCTTGATGCACAAGAATTAGCTGCTAATTGAAGAAAAGGAACCTTTCAAATATTTTTGCTAATGGATATCGGCTGACCAGATCAATCAGAGCTTTCCAGACTTTTCAGCCAGTATCCATATTTTCTCCCATTATGTTCTAATGTTATTGATTATACAACAAAAATTAAGAAGCATTCTGTAGTCTGTCCTGACTGAGGCTGTTTTCTTCTAGGACCAAACCTTCAGAGGCCATTTGGGGAGTTTCCTTGGCACTCAATCTGGATGTGTGACAGACTGAAAACTCCACTCAACACCCATGGTGCTAAGCATTCCACATTCTAAATATGTAGCTGGAAAGCTTCCCAGATTGTACATCTGCCTCTCTAATTTACACCTCCAAAGATAAGGGTGAGCAAGGAAGAGGTGAGAAGCTCTAATGAACTACTTGGAGCCTCTGCGTTTGCTGTGGGAAACTTCCCAGCACACACCAGAACCAGGCAGTGGGCGCCTGGATGGTAAACAAATATTGGGACATTCAGTTGCTACGGTGTCCACCTCATTTCACTGGCCAGCATATCTACAAAAAGTGAAGGAGAGTCCTGGCCCTCCTTACTTCCTATCTTCTCCCAGCACTCATAAAATATCCTTTCAGTCCCAAGGTGAACATTTACTAAATTCTTCCACTGCCTGACTGCCAGAATGCTGGTCCTCCTGTGACTGTGGACTAATTTATTGGTACACGTTGGGTTTTCCTTTCTATACACTGGGTACTTCTTACGTAGAAACTGTGTGTTTATTGGTATCAAAGTTTTACCTTGAAAATAGAATCACTAAATCTATAAGATAGCACTGGCAAAAACATAGAACTTCTAAGTTGGCTTGTGAAAAAGAACAAAGTCTGTAGAGAATAACCTCCCTATTCTTCAGTCCTAATTAATGATGCTTCTCAGCAGGCCATTCCTGCTGTGTATGGTGTGAAGATAATAGTCTATTACTTGTGTGATAGGGGAGGATTTGGGATTTTGATTTGACTTACAGTAACCCTTAGTATTTTCTAAATTGTAGTGTGTTATGACTCTCTTGCCATTGAAAATGCCTCTTCATTCATCCTGGGGTTCTTAACTTTGCATATGGACCCAGTTAGACTCTATTACTGTACTTGTGAAAGTGAAAAAGAAAGAAAAACAATTCTATGTTTGTTTTTATTGGCCCCTAACTGAAGTTTAACATACTTAAATTTCAACGCAGTATAGAATTTTTAACCTCAGTATTATTAGCAGAGTCCACAGCTTTTCCACGGACGGAAATCAAAGGTGTTTTCATAACAAGTTACAGTTTTTGCAGATCTATCAAAAACATTCAGATTATTCACTTCTTCTAATTAGGAAAAATTTTCAAAGTAAAGTACAATAGCTATTGAAAAATCTAAATATATTTTTTTGTGCATTAATAAACCCCTATGTTGCTTTATGAATGTTTTTTATAAGTTTTCTATAGTTCCATATAGTTTCATTTACATGTCTATGTAGCTTATTTATACTATTAAATATTTCTCTGAAAAATTTATCATACTGCCCAAAGGTCTAAAGGAAAAATACATGAAAAACTCCCGTTTGATTAACAGCACACTTGACCTGCTCTGCGAAGCCTCCACAACTTTGCTATGGAAAGTTTAGCACATTGCTCTTTGTGCATTTGTTGCAACTGTTTTCTATCACATGAAGTTGCGTTTTCTGCTCCTCTTCTAGACTGCGAACTCCTGGCAGGCAGAGGCTCTATCCGTAAGACGATGGCTCTGGCAGAAGTGGTTCTGGAGCTGGACTGCTCGCGGCCCCAGCTGACTCAGCTCACCCAAATCCATTACCAAATCCTCCACGCATCAGCTCTTAGTGGTGTGATTGTATGCAAACTGTTCAACCTGGAGGAACAGGGAGAAACCCTCTAATCCCAGCTATTGTGCAAGGGAGAAGGACTGCCAGTTTGAGGCCAGCTCAGGCAACACAGCAAGATAATGCTAGCTGTTGCTTCCTGCATTTGTGCTCAGGATTAGATGATAAAGCACAGAGCCATGCCTGGAGGAAGGTAAGCACTCAATAACTTAGCAAACATTAGCCTCATTTTTATTTGAAGCAGCAACCATAACATATTCATTAGTGATGATAATGGAGGAAACAGTAAAATCTTTGCAACTCTGCAGGCTGACACAGCACTTGCCTGGCACATAATAAGAACTCAATGTTTGCTGAATAAATAGAGTAGCAGTGCCTTCTTCCTTCACCAAATTATAATGAATGTGCTGTACCTACTAACATAAACATGCATATAACTTGGCAATCAATCAATCAGTAGTTTATACAATCTGTGCTGTATGTTCTATGTGATCCCAAGTCCCTTTACAACTCTAAGGAGCAATTTCTCATGTTGAGAGAAGCAAAGAAGCAGAAGCACACATGCAGAGGGCATGGAGAGTATTCTGAAGAGTGGAAGTCTTTTGGGATGCCTCAGAGAGAAGTGCATCATTGCTGACTGTTTGTGGACTAGTGTGGCCATTTAAGTCCAACAGTTCTCCTACCGTCTTAAAGCATGTTCATGAGGCAGTGCAGTGCCATGGTTATCATCCCTGATGAAGTATAGCTAACCAAAGGGCCTACTGGCCCTTTGCATTTGAACAAATCCTTCACAGAACATGTAAGACAGTCATCTCAGAGAATGGGCTCTAGGGCGCAGCACCACCCTCACCTGGAGGCTTAGCAGAAATGGTCTTCAGGTCCATCCCGGGATTCCTCAGTGTGCATCTTTCTAGCTGAGGCACAGCCACGTGCCTTCCAAATATAAGTGATGGATGCCAAAATTTGAAAGCAAATTTTCTGGGAAAATTTTTTGGAGAGACAAAAACAAAGATAAAATCATTGGAAAAAAATAAAGGCACAATTGTGACCCCAAAGTTATTGAGAAGAATTTTAAATTTAGAATATGAAGAAGTCTCAACTCTCTTAAATATTTTGTGAAAGTAGAAAGCAAATTTTAAAAATCCAGGAATAATTAAGTATTTTGGTGGTTAATTGTGCATAAAACTGTAACATGGTGTTTCTCTTTCTCTAGGAAATCTACCAATAAAATATATCATGATAGACAATGGATTAAAACTGATGAATTATGACAAGAATTAAAATGCAGAAAATCTAAATTAAATATATGGAGAGACCAGGTCTCTACTGTAGAACTTCTACTATGAGCCTTTGATATTTTAAAGCTCATTGCAAAGTTCCAAAAGTGAGATAGATTATGTTTTGATTTTAAATATTTACATACTGGGCTCTTTTTTTTTTTTCCAGAACTTGGGATTGAACTCAGGCCCTCTCCTGAGCTATCTCCCCTGCCCCTGGGCTCATTTGTTTATTGAGAATTATGCCAGCACCTTGGTTTCATTTCACTTATTTTTGCAGTTTGTCAAATGTATAAATAATATGATCATTACTGTCTAACTTAAAGGAGATATGAAGTATTGGAGATAGGGATAAGGTACCTTCCTGAATACCTAAAGGATTTTATCTGATCTCAGATAAAACAAGAATGATATTATCTATTTTTTCTTTTATTGAGGCTACTGGCAGAGACTGAATATTGAATTGAATGAGCAACTACTGATTTAAATATGTGTTTATACTAAGATCCTGCGCTGAGAATGGTGGGCATGCCTACAATCTCAGCACTGGGAATGCTGAGGCAGGAAGATGGCTAGCCTGGACTAAAACCATGTGCTCAAGGCCAGCCTATATTATACAGTGAGGCCCTCTCAAAAACAAAGCAAAAACCCTGCAGAAACCCACATATTTGAAACTAGGGAGTGGGTCATCGTTTCTTATTGGTTTATTTTATTCATCAGTATGTATTTAAGGTACCTCTGTGTGTTTGGTAATTCAATTACTCAGTTCTTTTTATCACTGAATAATGCAATAGTCAGAGGTGGGTTATTTTGTTTGTCCATCCAACTATTGCAAGACTTGTTTGCTTTCAAGTTTAGACAATCATAAATAAAATAATGAACATTCATGCATTAAAAAAAAAAAAAAAGAAACCTTTCAGGAGCGCCCTGTGAATGAGAGGCTCTGCCTAGAGCAGAGAACCTGTTCTCCTGGCACATGCCATGTCCAGTCCCTGACTGAGAGCCTAAAATGCCCATAGTCATCATTTATTGATTTTAGGTAGCACTAACATAAACTCAAACATCCTGCAGGCTGGATCCCAAATAGTCATTTATCTGTTTCTAGTGAATCACAATGATACTTTAGTTCATAAAATATTCATTCATTAGTCAATAAAACAAACTAGCTTGATTTAAATATCCAAAGAATAGTAGTAAAAAAAATCACAAAATATAATCTATGAATTTATGAGTTAATTAATAAAATAGGAAAAGTGCAAATTAAGCTGTCCAAGTCTTTTAATGACTATATCTTCACTGTCACCACCAAGCCCAACAGTGATGAGACGAGCACCTTGTTGATGATTTGGACCATGTAGGCTGAACTATGCTTAATGGTATGAACATTTATAGACTATAGGTCTTACTTGCCAAACATTTTCATGATATTGCAAAGACATCTGGTGGCTGCCTCCCAAACCATATATATTATTTTTACTTTGTGAGTAAAAATATGTTATCTGTATAATTGAAGACTCCTACTTACATAATCTATAGCCTCCAAGGTTATTCACTGGAAAAGATAAAGTTCAGATAGGAAGAGTACATAGTGAGCACACTATCCTCCTCCTTCCTCAGTAGCGAGCACCTCCTAAGGGACAAATGTGACAATATGGTTTAATTTCCTCATTTCTAGTTCTCCAGGCTACTCTTCCTTGGGGGCATCTGACGGGAGCTTCAGAAGGGTTTTGTTCTGTGCTGTTTTAATTTCACTTATACTGGTCAATTAATTATTTACACGTGACTCAGTCTCAATTTCAATTGAGGTATTTTCCTTCCAGCCACTTATCCTTGATGCAAAAATGCATTCAGAAACCCTGAGACAGCTTTGCCTTTTCTGCCCTCAAAGAATATATTTTTAATTTTTTTTTATTTAGAAGATTTTAAAGGGGTTACCTTAGCAACTGCTGCAATGTGCTTATTCTGTTGGGGTTTCGTTAGTCTGACTTTTTATAGCAATGTGATATTAACAGAACACAAGAATTTCTTTATGGAGCAAACTTTCAATCTAGGTCATACATATGTTTCTCAGAGAATTCTTCCTCTATGACTTCACAATTTTTCTATACCTGTGACTTACTTTTTAACTAATGCAATTATAAATGAATCTTGACTTTTTAAAATGAAGATGATGTTACATAGGCAGAGGACAAGATGGTAGAAGGCATAAAAACTATAGCATTTGGATTTAAATATAGAACAATAAATGAGGGGAAATACCTGAAATGATAAATAAAGGTCATGCTTATGATTCAAGGGATTCTGACAGCAGAGAAAATAAGTTCCACTTTTTCAAGGAATTTTAACACATTAGGCTCTGAGACTTTTTTTTAGCCATTTGCAGCACTTGCAATATAATAACATATTACATTATATATATATTATATATTATATATATATAATGATGCTTTAGTAAAATAAAATAATTTTAACTATATAGATTTAGATTATAAAGAGACATCACACTATTTTAAGGAATAAATTGGTAACCATATTTCAAGACTTATGTTATTTAAAGGACTAGAGCTTATTTATCTACACTTGTTCGTAAATGCAATATTCTCAACAAACGCGTTTCATGCTAATGTTTGTATTAACAAATGCCAAAGTGTGGGTGAGTGTGACTGTGTGTGTTTTGTTTGGTATCACAAATATATAACTACATTCTTGCTTTGGTTAAAACCTTTGCCTGAGCAGTAGGAATCAGACAAAATATAGGACCATAAAGTATAATTATTTCTAGGGCCCTGTCTTAGCTGGTAGTTAGCTGATCTTTTACCTTTGAAAGAATGATCATAATAGTATCTAAGTGTGCAACTCTGATCAGTATCGTGTCCTCAATCCTAGTCCCACTTCTACTCTAATTTGAGCAAATAATTAAATTTGCTCTCATGCTTGCTATACTTTCTTGTATGAAATGATGTCACCGCATACACAAAGACACAGAAGGGCCATTAGGCTGCTTGGGTGTCCTCCTGATCCCTGAGAACACTCTCACTTCCAAGCATGTTCCATATCAGCACCCACAATCCCCCGATGAGCTGCAGTACAAGATTTTCTGGATGAACCTTTGTTTCCTCACCCAAGACCATGGGATTGCTTGGGCTTTCAAGGGTTAACTTTGGTTTTCATGGAATGCTTTTGGCACTGTCCTTTGCTTTAATTTGCTAAGTCAGTATAGTCTGGAGTCAGAGTGAATCTTTTGAAATTGTAGATAATGTTAATAACCAGGTTTAAATAGAATTTTTATGTAGAGCACTATTTTAAATCATTTATATAATACCAACCTAAGGTATGGTTGTGTAATGCATAGCCTCATTCTCAGATATTTCTGTATAGTATTTCCCAAGATGCCGGTGTATTCTCTCTTTCTCTCTCTTCCCCTTTCTCCCAGCCTTCCCCAGCCCTCTTCTCCTTCCCATCTCTCTCCCTTCCTCTCCCTCCTGTTTTCCTTCCTCTTTTTTTTCTCCCCTCTCACCCACTTTCTTCTCAGAAGCACATTTCCTTTGGTCTTGACAGTCATTTCTCCCATATGTAAGAATAAAACTTTTTCAGCACTTATAACAAGTTCTAAAGTGGCTGCAGAAGGTGTGCTTTATCAGTTGACTAGAGGATTCCATCATGAAGACTTCTCAGGACGTCGTGTTTCCCATAAGCACTAATTCTTTTGGTGGCTGACTGAAACCTCTCAGGTTTATTTGTAATCTATGGCCTACCTCAACTTCTATATTTAATGTAGTCTTGGGCAGCCACTACTTTTTAATACCCATATCTCTTGTGTGTCCCCTTCTTTTTATTCCTCACAGGAGCTTTCACACTTGGGGCAATTACTAGATGTGTAAGAATTGCCCAGAACACCACACTTGATAAAGCCAAGAGTTCCGGCCATAGCTCCACACAGACAGCATGGAAGATTCCAGAATGTGAGCTCTTTTTATTTATTTACATTTATCTTCCAGAAAATTGGACTTTGTTACATTGTGATTTCTGAATGAACCTTTTATAGTTAGAGGAGTTTCACAGCTCACGTGCACATAGATTTATAAATGCAGTGTAAGATTTATAGACCGACTGATGTGTGAAATCAATGGGAAAAGAATTGCCTAAGAAAAGAGAAAATGTGCCATTCAAACACACTGCTATTTCCACTTCCACATGTTGCTCCTCCTCAGGCTAATCTCCCCATTTTCCACTCTCGTCTTTCTTGAAACCCCACTGAAGGGGAGCAACACACATCTCTGTGTTCTTACTTCTGCTTTCCGCCTCACTTGTCTGCAACGTACACTTTGACCACCAAATATATATTATTTCTTGCTAAATTCAGCTACTCCTTATGTCCTCAGCTCAATTTTCATTTATATTATATTATATTATATTAGTTCTTGGAAATGAACTCAGGACCTTGCACTGGCCAGGCAGGTGCTGTGCACTGAATGACATCACCAGCCACTCTGTTCTATTTTGTCTTGCTATCATCCACACATTTTATTTTTAATCCAAGAATGGACTTTTTTGTCATTAGTATTTTCATTATATAATACAAATGTATACAAGTTACAAGTGTATTCTTAAAGCTAAGCTCCCAAATACAATGATATAGCTACTCTATATAGCTACAGCTAGGCTATTATTAGCATCTTCAGAACTATTTTCATGTCACCTCAAAACCATTGTTCCTTCTCTTGTTGCCAGTTTCGCTGTGACACTGACATCCAGTCTTACAACATAGCATTTTGCTTTTATGAAGAGCACATAAATGGAATTATCCTGACTGTATTTCTGCTTTGGCTTCTTTTGGTAACAGTTATCCCTGTGTCAGTCATCTGTTTCATCTTGTTTAACACTAATTCACTAAGTTTTCACTATGACACAGTAGTCTATTACACTGATATAGCATAAATTGTTGACTCTCAAATAGATGAGCTTTGAGATTATTTCTAATATTTAACTGTTTCAAAATTAATGCTGTCAATTTCTTAAATATGATTTTCTTCTATCAGTAAATACATAAACCTGCATTTCTCCTAATTGTGTACCTTAGAGTTAATGCTGGAAGTTAGAGAGGGCAGATATTCATCAACAGAAATAGCTCTCACCAGTTTGCAAGAACACTGTTATTAGGGCTGGCCAAATAGCTCAGCGGATTAAGGGGGTTCGATCCTGGGCCTGCCCTGCTGGGACGCACTGAGACAGTGATTGAGACTGGGCGTGGTGGCATGCGCCTGTAATCCCAGCACTTGGAAGGCTGTAAATAGGAGAATCGCTATCAGTCCAATCTAGTAGTGAGACCCTGAACATCCTGTAGGCCCTCCCCTAAAATACAGAAAAAATTATAGAAAAAAATAATAATAAATAGAGAACACTGCTATTTACAGTCCCATTAAAAGACTTCACATTGCTCCAGCCGCTCACCGACATTTATGGTTTCTAATTGTTTTAGTTGTGTGTGTGTGTGTGCAGGGTCTCACTACACAGCTTGGACTCACTAGGCAGCTTGATCCCCCTTTTTCTGCCTCCCAAGTTCTGGGATTACAGTCGCGTGCCACCACGCCCAGACTTTATCACCAGTTCAGCACGCCCGGGGTGGGTTAGGTGCTACGTGCGGTGCCAGGGATCGAACCCTTGGCCCTGAGCTTACCTAAGCAAGTGCTTAGTCTGCTGAGCTATCTCGCCAGCCCAGGTTTCTAATTCTTGTAGCTTTAGCCCTTTTGATGTGTGGCTTTTTGTTGTTTCTCTCTCTCTCTCTCTCTCTCTCTCTCTCTCTCTCTCTCTCTCTCTCTCTCTCT
>NDGM011249944.1:4053-15283 GCA_002564305.1 Octomys mimax
ATTTGAAACTGTCTAATTGCTATTTGTTTATCAATAAAATTCTGAAAAAAAAATATATATATAGATTCAGAAGTCAGCTTTCCTGAGGCTGGCTCTGAGATCTTTGGCAAGTTTTGAGCTTTAGTTTTCTCATGATGAAATAGTTGTAATTATTAATGGCCTTCATACCACAGTAGTATTATAAAAAATAAATTAGTCTTTGCAAGTAAAATGTACAGCATAATCCTAATTAGGAACAGGCTTTTGATAAAAGCCAGTTAGTTTTTGAATAATGTAAGCTCAATTTTTTTTATTCCTTTCTACATATTAGTGTTAGTGAAATACACAGTCCCTTCTTCCTTCTCTACATTCACTGGCCTCTAAAAGGTCTTATGACACACTTCAGAAAAACATTCTAGATCTTTTCTTCTATGCATTTAGTCCAAGATTTGCAAGGTCTTTAGGGAATATTCTAGACTTTGATCAGGAATAAATGCATGCATACATATGCAAAACACAAATTCACACCTATGCACATATTTCATAAAAAACACCCCATACAATAAATTCTGATATTCTATTACAGTCTCTTTCCTAAAATACTAGTAGCAAATAACTCAATTCACTTTATGACTTACTAGTGGGAGTTTGTACACACAATTTAAAAAACCTCTTAATTCATTCTTGGATAATGAAGGTTACCACAGAGTTGGAAATTTGTATTATTTGTCTAGTCTTTCATAGATTTTCCTTTCATTTACTTTCACTTAGGCATTTTGACATTGGATTGTTTGGAATGGCAGTATAAAATTCAATTACATGAGAAGAGATAACAAACATTGGCAAAAGTGGTAGAGAAAAATGAGCCTTGTACAGTTTTGGTGAGGATGGAATATGATCTAAAAAAGTAGTTGTAGAAGTACCATATGGTATAGCTACCCTTCAGTTGAGTATTTAAAAAAATAGAATCACTATCTCAAGTAGAAGTCTGCTCTACTATGTTCATTGCAACATTACTTGTAAAAGCCAAGATATAAAAATTTTCTACATTTGTGTCATATGCAGGGACAATGAAAACAAAACAATGTTATATACATATGTCTCACATCATGTGTAATATCACAAATATATATGTAAAAAATATTTGTTCTTAAAACAGAAGGAAGTTCACCTGTGACAATTTAGATGAATGTGAATGACACTACAGTAAGTGAAATTACCTATACAAAAGCAACTACATTATGAAGTCTATTATTTATGATTTTAACAACATAAAGCACTCATTCATAAAAGCAGAGAGTAGAGCAGTTGTTGGATGGTAAAAGAGGGAGGCATGGTCAACATCTGCAAATTTTCATAAGACAACTTCTGAGGTTGTAAAACATGGTGAGGTAACAACAGTTGTAACACTATAATGCTTATTTCAAATTTTCTCAGAAGGAATCTTAGATCTCACACACCAAAACAGGAGCTGTGTGAGGAGATGAACGTATTGCGTGTACTAATTAACTTGATGGCAGTAATCATTTCACAGTGTAAATCTACATCAAATCACATTGTACCCTTAAAATTACATACAGTTTTATTTACCAAATAAACCTCAATAAAGCTGAAAACAAAAAAAAATCAACATGGTGGAATTTACAATAGTATGGGTTTTAGGAATTTTTTAATCTAGTACAGAACCTCATATGATATTTCATTTACAAAATTCCTGGCTTAACTCTTAGGTCCTAGATGAGGTATAAATAGACCCCACTTTTTTGTTATTATTTTGTTTTTTCTAAGCAAATTAGTAAACCTTCCTAAGATGAGGTTTTTGTGTGTGTGTGTGTGTGTGTGTGTGTGTGTGTGTGTGTGCAGGGTCTCACTATGCAGCTCAGACTTGCAGTGATCCTCCTGATTTCTGCCTCCCTAGTGCTGGGATTATAGACATACACCACCACGCCCACACTCTATCACAGGCTCACTGCACCCTTGAGAGGGGTTGGCACAGCATGCGGTGCCAAGAATCAAACCCTGGCCCCTAAGCTTACCTAAGCAAGTGTTTAGTCCTCTGAGCTATACCACTGGCCCTTCAATCTTTCTAAGATAAAACAGATCTATAGAAGAAATTCTGTGATTTCGTCTCACTACTGTATTTGTCTTATTTTGCATGTTTCTAGTATTTGTTGTTATTCCAAATTCTTCTATTTTTTAAGTTACATAGGTTACTTCATTTATTTAATATTTAATATTATTTTAATTATATGTTTGGAGGGTTGATATAACTGCATGATTGCCATGGTGGATAAGTCAAAAGAATAAAAGAATATTGAGTAGTCTTCCTCTCATCCTGACATACAGCCTCCCAGGGCTCTACTCTCTGGAACAAAGTGATGAAATCAGTTTCTATGTTTCCTTCCAGATATATGAAAAGTCTCAGGATGCAGAAAGATAGGCTCTCATGTACAAAAATTGTTTATGCTCCACCTATCTAATTAGGAAGCCATTCTTTCTGTCTCTGTCTCTCTCTGTTTCTCTCTCTCTGTTTCTCTCTCTTCTGCCCTCTTCATCCTTCCCTCCATGTATCTATAGCTATATCAATCTCTATCTATCTATCTATCTATCTATCTATCTATCTATCTATCTATGTATTTCCACATGTTCTTTGTTATTTTTCATATAACAAACAATGGTTCTCCATTATGGATAGTTATTAGCCAAAACTTTCCTGTTTTACATTTTATTTTTTAATATTCGTAATTATAAATGGTGCCAACTACAAACAATACCACAGTAAATATCCTAATCCCAAACCTATTATGCATATATGCAAGGATTTTTCCAAGGACAAATTCTTTTTTTTTTTTCTTCCAGAACCGGGAATTGAACTCAGGCCCCTGTGCTTGCCAGGGAAGCACTTATTCCACTGAGCCATCTCCCTGGCCCCTAAGGACAAATTCTTAAAGTAGGGTTTATAGATATTTGATTTGTGGTTTTGATAAATATTGCCAGATGGAACCCTCGTGGGACTGAACAACTTAAACCTCCAATGTTAGCTGCACTGGTAATGTACATGTTTCTGTGCGCCATTCTAAATCATTCACAAAAATTATGTGGTAGATATCTCATTGATATTAAATGCTTAAAATAGAAATTAAACTTGGTTTTAGGCACAGTAAAGTGTGACAACAGGCAGAGCTCCCTGTGATCATGCCGTATAAAAAATGAAAGATAACTAAGTAGAGAATTTGAAAATTTCCAATCCAAAAACTATACTTTTAACTGAAAATAGGTTCCCTGGGTGGAGTTAATGAGGCCAGAAGGGAGGAAAAAGGAGAGAGCGTGAGGGTTTGCTTCCAGGGGTGGAGTCAATAGCAGCTCAGCAAAGGGAGTATAAAGGAGAAATTAATGACAGCAGCTAAAGAAATATAGGAGACATCGATGAGTACATCGCATAGCGATATTTAGGGATACAGCAACTGTTTCTTTGGGGCAAAGAGAAGGATTCCAGGCAGATTTCAGGAAATTAAGTGACAAGTTTTCTAGAGGGTCCTACTGCAAAGAAAAATACACACTGCACGAATGTAATATGGGATTTAATAGATTTTAAAAGATGAAAAGTCCTTCCTAAAATAGAATCATACAACCAAACTATAACCCTACATAATTAGAGTATAATTATCACACAACAAAGGAGATTCTTATATGTAAAGACAAAGATTTCCATTGCTTTAACCTTCATAAGAGTGTAATACAATTAACAAAACCTCCTTTAAATATCTTGTACTAATGCAGCCTATTTGTTTATGCAATGAGCCAGTTTCAAACATGAGAAGACTATTAAGTGCTCGGTAGTATTCATAAAATGTGTGCCTTTGGTTAGCACAGTCAGGCTATTCATGGACAGAGGGAATGGTTTTCTGGCAGCCCTCATGTGAGGTGCTATATTAACTGACACATATTAAGATACTGACCAAAATACAAGGAAAATAAAATGGAATAGCAATCAGTGTAGTGTTTTATCTTTTTTTTTGTTTTGTTTTTGTATTTAGCACAGTGTTTACAGAGTCCAACTATATAGGTCAGATTCATAGTGATCATCCTGTTTTCAGCCTCTGAAATGGTGGGATTATAGGCATGCGCCACCAGATGCACTCTCAATCACCGTGTCAGTGCACGCCTGGGGCGGGACCCGCAAGGCCCACTGGGGATCGAACCTGGTCACTGCATTCTGCCTAAGCAAATGCTTTAACGCACTGAGCTATCTGTCTGGCCGTGTAGTGTTACCTTGCCAATATTTTAAAATATTTTTATGTAACTGTTAACATTTGAGAAGATTTTGGAGGGACCAAAATGATGTTGAAATAAAATAGAAGCTACAGATACAAGCTAATTATAGCAAATTAACGTATGGATAAAGTAACAAGAAAAAATTGCTTAAAAAGAGATGCAGGAGAAGTGTGATAAATTGCTGGCTAATAGAGGACAGACACAAGATCAGCCCTTGATGTCCAGAAAAGATACTGTACAATAAAGGACCCTAAAACAGGACTCAGCCTGGCTGCTTCTAATGACAGACAGTCGATGCAAGAGGCTTGCGGTGTACTGGAGGATGCAGGGAATATAGATGGGACGTGACACACGGGATCAGACTGTCATACGAAATGGAGCCCATCTTAGACATGACCTTGGCCATTGCTTTATAGATGTGAAAACTGAAATCCACAGAAAGAAAATGATTAGCTGGACTAAAACTCAGAACTGTGGATTCTGAGTCCTGAACAGAGAACCAGTAGTAGT
Source organism: Octomys mimax (assembly GCA_002564305.1). NCBI lineage: Eukaryota > Metazoa > Chordata > Mammalia > Rodentia > Octodontidae > Octomys > Octomys mimax. The sequence continues at coordinate 8,818 of NDGM011249944.1, forward strand.
GGTCATTCTTCTTAGCCACACATATTATTCCCACTTATGATCTTCCAGCAGATCCTTCAAAATCAGTAACTGCAGTTTATCTCATTCATGAATGTTATTCCTTATGTACTCATGTAACTAAAGCAAAGAGCTGGAAATGACTTCAGACTCACAGAGTAAGGGCCCAGCCATCTCACGGGGGGGGGGGGGGGCGGAGGCTTGGGCAGTTGCTGTTTACTTATATTCGGCCAAGAACAAAATTAACAGAATACTTCCCATATGTTATTTAGCTGCCTACATTTCTTTCCCATAGTTACTGGTGTGTGTGTGTGTGTGTGTGTGTGTGTGCACATTCAGTTTTGACATTTACTCAGATGTCACTTGGCCTTTCTATTTAGTTGTTGCAGGTGAAAATCTGCTACTGTATGCATGCCTTTATGACTTCCACAACTTAAATCGTTTTCATCTTTTCATTCTACCAACATCTCTGGCTTTCAGTCACCCACCACGTACTGATGAACCTAAAGATTTGCAGACAGGTGGCTGTTATTGCAATTCTTTCCTGGCATAATTTTAAATGAAAATTAAATTATGTTTTAAATGGCCCTCAGGATATTCAGCTATGGAGATATTCATATGCTTTCCACACTTAGAAGGCTTATTGACCAGTTAGACGCTTACTGCCATTTGATAAGTATATTTTATACAATTCAATAATCTTCTTTCTCCATCACAGTCTTTTTGTGAATTTGCTGTCAGTTTAAGGTGGCCCCAGAGAAGTGACTTTTACTATTTGCAGTTTCTCTGTTGTTTAATCAAATAGGTGGAATCAAGGTTGTCTGCTCTGAACTGCATCTAACCAGGGATTCTTAGAGGGTGGAAATGTCAGCTCATCTACTGGGAGCTATTGCAGAGCCAGCTGGAGCTGCCTGAAACATTTTTAATTACCACTGTGTGCTTTAAATGTCTTAGTCAGTGTGCTATCTTTGAAAAAGAGAAAGATAAATAAATACAAGTAAATAAAACAGAGAAGAAACCCAATAGAATCCAATTTTTCTTTCGACTTCCCTTGGTGGGTGAAGCATAGGAAACTTCCCTTTGCTTATTCTTTCACAAGCCATAGTTCATGGCTCCAAAGCACAAATCACTGGCTTTTTGTGGATGTCTTCTTCTGAGGATTGATTTCTGTGAGTAGCCTCTCAGATCTCAGTCCAGCTTGCATTATCAGGTGAGACACTGAAGTGAACATGGCCCAATTATTTGAAAATCATTCTGCAAATTAAATTCCATAATCTGAGGTGTTGCCAATGACTTTTTCCAGAACGTAAGCCTATTTTAGGAGAGTGATGAGTGATGCCAGACTGTACACAAGTTTCCCATTACGCGAATGCTTTCAGCTTTTTCCTTACACTTGGTTTGCCTTTAACCTCATTCTTTCAATTCAGTTTGTTTTGTTCAGCTTTGATAGTCCTCTAGTAATCTCCGTAGATACGGCTTAGCTGTGAACATTGTCCTTGTACCGCAGAAATGTTCTCACTGGACATACAATGCAAAATATCCAGTAGGTTTAGGCACAGTTTTATAGAGCAAATTAAAAAATATCACTATGATTCTAATAACATAATATCACATAAAAAGTCATATTTATATCTGTGAGACATGATTTTCACTGAAATTATTTATCTTTATTATATGATGAAATGGAATTAGTTTAAGACCAAGCTTGTTCTGATAACATTTCTAATGTTAAATTCTTTTAATAATAACACCATAGAATATATTCTTTAGCAAGGTGCATACCACTAGCAGGAGAGTTACAGATGCTAACTATAATGTCATTAAATGTGTATTGTGCTTTTTTTTTTTCCGGAACTGGGGATTGAACTCAGGCCCTTGTGCTTGCCAGGCAAGCTCTTATTCTACTGAGCCATCTCCCTGGCCCTGGATTGTGCTTTTTTAATGACATATTTATTATTCTCATCAAAGTCCTTAGAAAAACCCGGGAGAAATGTGTTTTAAATAGAATTTGCATTAGTATGACTTAAAAGAATTGTAATTTTCAGAGGAGGTGGCAAAGCAGTTGCTGTTCTGGGGTATTTCACAAATATACCAAACACCTAAATCCTAACACATTTCCCTTCACAATGTATTCCTCATGTCACAGCTATACCATACACATTTATAGAATTGTTTTGTTTTTTGAAATGAATCATTCAACTTTCTGATCATAAATGAAAGTATTTTCATTAACGTATTGTCAAACTTTGTTTCAGATAATATGGTTTGTGTCTGGATTTCTCTCAAAACCTCATGCAATCAGGGAGGGCAGGCTTTCCAGAGACAACTGAATCTAAAGTTTGTAATTGATTCGTGGTCCAATGCTAGGACCATGGAAAGTGGTCAGTTTGAAAAAAATTCATTATACATGACTAGTCTATGTCCAGCTGGCCAGCTTCTCAAGTACCGGGATGACAAGTGTGCACCCTGTACTTAGCTTATGATAAAGTTTTAATGTAAATGTACAGTGCATTGCAAAAGCAGAGTAAGGTGGCTATTATCCCAGTTGAAAGAACAGATAAAGCTCCCTACAAAGATTTGAACTGAGGCCCAATTTAGTATTAGCAGCTTTACTAGTTGGTGTATACTATCTGATTTCATTTGCAGTTATATAATTTCCACTTTATGATTGGTATTTTATAGATGATAAAAAAGAATCAAAAATAGTTGAGTCACCCGTCCAAATCCATACAACTTACATCAGGCATACTTTTTCTTCAACCTATAGCCATCACATTCTTAAACTTGTTATCCTTCTATCATATTGCAAGTCCTCCCCCAATTCCTTAAAGTGAATTGGGAATCATGCTGTACTCACTTGTGAAATCTGTACAACTACAAAGCATGTTAAATGTCACTCAATTGATGTTGGTAAAGACTACCTGTGCCAAGGAAATTCTGAAGATGATCCAATATAGAACAACATTTGGTTAAGTACGAATTGACAAAATGATCCAAATCTCTTTTTTACATTAAAAAATAATTTTTCATAGAAAATATAGGTCCTTTAGATGTAATAAGAAGTGGAAATCTGGGACAGTTGGGTTGTGTCACTCAAACAGATTTTGAACAAATTCCTTGGCCAACTTTGCTTCATCTCTCACACTTAAAGACTTCTGTCATTACTTGGCCCAGACCAAACTGGCATGCTCTACTGGGTAAATTTATATTCTGACAATCTGGGAAATTTCACTAACACATATACACACTATGCATGCTCACTTCCATTGTACAAATATTTATTGTGCACCTTCTGTACACAAATTATTGTGCTAAGCTTAGTGTATTTTTTCCAAGAATGAACCTATCTACCACTTTATAGGACAGTATCAAAATAAGTTAGTAAGTAAAAGAAAATGACTAAAGGGACATTGACTTAAATTCCAGCATAACAAAGTGCCAGAAAAACTGAATGTAGAGAAACAAATATCTGGTTTCTGAAAAAAGGTGCTTGCTCTAACAGATAGAGAGATGGTAGGTAGCCAAAATAACAGTCACCTTACAAGAATAAAAGTAGGTAAACCACTGGCTGTGGCTGATAGTCTGGGGCACACTTCTCCAAAAGGAGGTTGATCCTGATTGCTGTATATAAAATAGGAGATCAAATTTGAAAAGAAGTTTAGAAAATATGCTAGAGAAGAGTATTAAGTAATACTGCAAAGTTGTTGTTTGAAGTAACTGGGAGCTTTGAGTATCTTAGCGAAGAAATTACCACAATTAATGATGCATGTTAGGAAGCTATAATGAATGAAGTGTAGAACGTTTGGACTGAAGGGAGAAGAATTAGTGAGTGAGAAGAAATATTTGATCATTACCTAGCAACAGTGTGAAGGACTGCACCCTACTGAGAGGAGACATATGAATAGGAACAGAGATAGTACGTGGGTCTTTGTATGGAGTATAATAGTCCTTAGTACCATCACACTATGTGTTAAGTGCAAGACATTCACCTGTATTTCTTAGGAAGAAAGGAAAAACGACCAAACATTCTTGGCATCAGTTGTTGGTGAGAACTCAGACTACTCATGCACTAATGATAAGGGTGTAAATTGGTAAAAATCATTTTGCTGAACTCTGTTATATTATCTGTAGAAATACAAAGTTTCATTGTACTCTTATACATACTCATTGACTTCTGGGCTAATGTGTAACATAGCACACATGTCATACATTGAATTAGCTTTCCTGGATATTTTCAGCAATTGTGTGTGTGTGTGTGTGTGTGTGTGTGTGTGTGGTGTGTGTATCTCATGCGGGTTCTCAGTAAAGGACAAGGAAGTCAATATACTGATATGAAATATCCTAAAAAAGTATTTTGTTAAATGATGTGCTGTCGTGTTCTAATATTGTCATTTTCATTACTGATGTACTTCATATTTAAAAAGTGTAGATGTTCAATCTATTAAAACAACATGTGTATGCCTTCCATTATGGAAAATGACTCAGAGTTAGTTGTACAAGTCCTTAAATCTAGTCTGGCCTTGCCTCATGTATCAATTAAAAATGCATTACAAGATGATGGTCAATGCATACTTTGCTACATGGGTAAATGCCAAATTAAGCACAATTTAAAAGTTTGTAAAATTTAATAGGAATGGGAGCAGTCTAAATCACAATGAAAATATGCAGTCCATAGTTTTCTTTTGGGTTAGCTCTGATTTGTCATTTGCAAAATATTTGGAACCAATGATAGTGAACTCGTACCCTTGACCTCAGCTTTTAGTGCAGTGAGATTGAACAATGAATCTTAATAGATTGTCCTGTAAGTGCTCCATATGAGAGTTTTCAGCATAAAACAAAGTCTTATGCTCACAAAGAGAATTAATCCCCCTTTGTTATCTGTTCTCCACAAAAGGTGACTTCTTCAAAACCAGGTCCTTGAGTCCTGAGAGGAAAGAGTGGAAGCCAGTGCTCACCAAGAAGAGCAGGGGCACGCAGACTTCTACCCGGACAGGCCTCTCTTCTGAGCTCGCTGCTAACTCTTCTTCCATGTATTGCATCTACTTTTACTATTCAAATGCAAAACCCATGAAGAGAACATGCTTAGCATCCGGGGTCCGATTACAATAGTATGGCAGCGATCTGTTTTCTTCTGCAATGGGCAGACAATTCATGCTGAATCAGAAGGGTCTGTTAGTATGTATAGTTTTAGCAAGGTGTTCAGTTCCAGACAATGATCATTCATGTAGATATCCATACTAGTGGAGGAGAGCAATGGTATAGGCTACACCAAATTCATAGAACATAATATATTGTGTAATTGTATATATTCTTTTTTATATGTTATTAACTCATAACCCACATGTCTTGGCAAAAGATACAACCTATAAAACCAGAACCAAATAGAGATCTTTCCCTAATGATATTGTCAGTTTTTAAATCCATGTTGTATTATCATAATCGTGTTCTCGATTTGATACAGAAAACATTCCCAAGATGCATTAGCTTTCCTCATTTTCACCTTTCCAATACTAAGCAAGTTAATTGTATTGTTTTAAAAGGCTTCCTGCAGGGCTGCAAACAAGCTGAGTAAATAAAAATAGCATGAGAGAGTAAATACTGTCCTTATGTGATATTATTTCCTCCTTAATTATGTAAATAGGGACTCTAAAATAATTATAAGATGACTGCTCCTACTTAATACCACTCTATCAGTATACATTTACTTCCAACTTTTTAGGGCTACCTGGCATCTGGGCTCCGTTAGATTTTCTGCCCTCTTCCTTGTTACTATTTCATTTGTTTGGTTGAAGACATCAGAGGATTAGTGAAGTAAAGGAAGGCAAATCAGCCTCAGAAATGTGTATCTGAATGTCAGTATTTTTAAAATATTAGGCATCTGTATGATATCTCTTCCTATTATGACTAATGTCCAAGATATGAATAGCCTTCTCCTAGCCCTTTTTCTGAAGTTATAAAAAGAAAGAACCAATAGAAGGAAAAGGTGGTGCTAAATAGCTAGGACTGAACTACTTCATTTTACTTTTCACTTTCAGATGCAGTTTTCTACTGCACCTTAAAAATCACATTGGAGTCCTTGGGTCCTCCTTCTAATCTCTGGCTATTCATTCAAATTGGATCATCTTGTGAACTTTCAGGTTCAAACGTTAGTAAGAGTGAGACATATAAGAGGGAGAAAAAATGTATTTATTGCATCGAAGTTGTGTTGTGCTCTAGACACTATGTCAGACGCATTTTGTTTCATCCATTTAATAATCAGAATACTGTCAGGAAAGGACATCTTTCTGTTGAAGCTCAGAAAAGTTAAGTAATGCACCACATTTCATATTGTAATAGGTAACAGAGTTATAATTATAATTCAACTAACTCATCCAAGTCTTAGGATTTTTCCAATACTCATTTTTGTTTTTTTTTTAACATTTATTTTTATTTATTTAGAGGGAGAGAGCGAGAGAGAGAGAGAGAGAGA
>NDGM011249946.1:8655-26891 GCA_002564305.1 Octomys mimax
CACCAAGCTTGTTCCAAGTAGGTGCTTTAGACCACTGAGCCATCTCGCCAGCCCTGCATTTAAAATTCTTAAGGAATGTAAAAACTAAGCTTATATTACAGTGATTTTCCTAGGATCCTTAAATACATTACTTTTTAAGATAGCAAGTATTTTGTGTAAGTTGATTCATTTTCTGGTTGCCTTTGACTATCATGTGATTTATATCAATAGAGTCATGATTTTTGTCTATAACTTGGTTTGTAATATGACTCTCCTTGTAATATGACTTGCTTCCATTTTTAATTATCATGTCAGTAACTAGCATAGCACGTCCTGTGAGATTTGAGGAGCATAGTCAGCATTGTTCTGTGTGTGAGAACTGTGCTGTGGGAGAAGTGTACCAGTTGTGGGTCCAGGAAGACAAAAGGACAGCTATGATTTGCTCACTTCATCTGAAAATTGATTCTATTCAGTTAATACTGAAAGAATGATGAGCAGCTAACACATAAATCACCTACATATGACAAACATTTAAGTAAGGGACCTAGCATTTGGATTGTAATTTGAGTTCCACTTAATTAATAATCAGTCTGATTTGAAGTTCAAAAATAGAAGTAGCAGGGCCAGTGAGATAGCTCAGTGGACTGGAGAGCCTGCCCAGGCAAGCTCAGACACCATGGTGCCTTCCCCTGCACCACATGCCATGCCAATCCCACCCCCAGGGAGGGCTGAGCCAGCCACAGAGTCCGGGCCTAGTGGTGGATGTCTGTAATCCCAGCGCTGGGAAGGCTGAAAGCAGGAGGATCACCATGAGTCTGAGCTGCGTAGTAAGACCTGTAACAACCAAGTAGTGTTTTTTTAAAAAAGTTGTAGCAAAAGCTCATACCATTTTTTCTAAGAAGTTAGAATTTCTTGAGTGCTGAAGGAGATCTTAGCTATATGTTATGTGCTATTAAAATTCTCATGTAAATAGTAGTATTCTCATGAGGCATAAACTTTGAAGTTGGAGAAAAAGCTTAGAGACTCTTAAGTAATCCTAAGTTGTAAGTTCGCAGTTTGTACTTACGTTAGCAGAAAGCACAGGTTTTTGATATAACTGGTAATGGTACCTGGCTCTAAAAGTTTATTGCCAGGAAATTCTCTAGAATTGTGTGATTTTCCTGATTTTATTAGGCCATCAAACCATAAGACAGTTGATAATTTCATTTGCTGAAGCAAAAGAAGTAATTTCAGCACCAGAACAGTAATTACATTTAGGTCCTATTTAGTCGTATTTGTAATCTCTCACGGCTAACTTTTATGCTTTTATTATACTTTAGAATGTCATTGAATATAGCATAGTATGAACAGATACTTTTTTCCCCAGATACCTATCTGGGCAAGATAGAACAAGAATTATATATATTGTACTGGTTATGACTGCATACACTGTAAAATTATTTTCTTATGTTCAGTAATTTATCGATTCCAGGCATTTGTTTTAATTTCAGAGTGATAGATCTCCATATATTATTAAAAGATCTTATCATGGTACACAGTAAATGCTAAGCAGTTGCAAACCTGATGAATCTGATATATCAGATGTTTCCTGCCAGAAATGAAATTTTATCTTTGTGTAACTAAATAGTTAGAATGAACAAATCTATTTAAAATGCCAATCCTTTTACCTTTTAATGCAGAAAGAGAATGGAGTAGGCTTATAGTTTTTAAATCTGCAAATTGGAAGTATATTTTTCCACTATTGTGACACTGCTCAGAACTTCCTGTGTTTCAGGCTGTGTCCTAGCAGTTTTATGCACATTTTTCAGCTATCATGTTAGAATGTTAATCCTGTTCTGTACAGGAAAAAATACAGGTCAGACTTAGCCATGTTACCTCTGTAGCGAGGCCTGCATAGAAACCAGGTGGCTTTAATTTTTTCTGAATTGAGATTCTTACTATTTTCATGGTTCTCAAAATTATTGTGCCTGATGCACTTAGGAGCTATACCAAAAACAAATGAGGAGAGGCTTCAACATTAGAGAAAATGTAAGATGGAAAACTGTTTAAATATAATTTTGCATTGTTGAGGGAACGATTATTAGTTTTGCAGCATATCCAAGTCATATCTGTCAACTCTGGGAAGACATCAGTGAAACTAAAGAGGAATAGTAGAGGAGACTTGAGATATAACGAGAGGTGCCGCCCTGAGGCCTGCAGGTGTGACCAGCATGGCTTTTCTAGCCTGATAGTGTAGTGGTTCCTTGACAACATGGTAATACCATGTTGGTGGCCAGAAAAACGTGTTACAAGCACTGCTCATGTTTGTAGGCTGGCCCAGCGTGCGGTGCCGGCTGTGCTTGGCTCTGCAGTAACCTCTAGGAAGGCGCTGCCTGCCATGTTTGTTTACTTATATCCTCCCTTTGGCTTGTTGCTGACTGGATATTCCATACTGTCAGACTGCACTTTGGGTATTGCAGGGAGTTCAAATCCTCATTTGGAAAACAGCTTTTCGTCCAGATCTTTCTGGTCCCACCTTGCCTGGAGACAGCAAGTTCCGTGTGCCACTGAGGAAAGTATGCCTTGTGCCACTGTGCCCTAAGAGCAGCCGCCATATTCGCCTTCCTTCCTCCCATCGGTTTAAGATGTGGAGTAAATGTTAAGAATCTAAGAAAATTCTCAAATCTGGATAGTATATATACAAAGAAACCCAATTTCATGATTGAGTTCCTTCCAGGAAGCTACTCTGTGCACTTCGTGGGGAAATCCATAATAGTGATAAATTATGTGGCTTTTCTAACTTTTCCAATAGTATAGCTGCCTTATTTTTCAGACAATAATTTCCTAGCTTGACATACAGCTGTATTCAAATATAAGCACCCATTTGCATTGGTCTGACTAACAGAGACACTCTTTGAATCTTCACAAAGTATCAGTGTGCATTAGGGGTCTGCTTCCTAAACATGTATTATGCCTTATTAATGATGAGAAAAATGTTCCTGTTGCTAAGTTTCTGTTGTGTATTTTAAACTAAAGACATTTGCTAAAATTATAACATAATTTAGATACTAATGCATCTTTTAAAATAGATGAAAATAATACATCTCAGTTGGTCGTGTACTTAGTACGTTAGCAGTAGAGACTGGCTTGCATTAAATCAGGGCTTGTTTAAATGGGACTATTTATACAAATACATTACTGACTTTACAACTTGGCATCTTAAAAAGATAATGACACATTTTTCTGTGCTTGAATTTCCAAAATCTTTTGCCAGATAGGAAAGGGAGAAATTGCATATAGATTTTATAACCTCTCATGAATAGACCATTTTCTTTTTAGTGAAAAAAATATGAGAAAAATACATTAAGCAGAGATGTTTTTGGATTTCTTATGTCTGCAAGTAGCTAGAATAAAAACTGAAAAGCCTCTTTTATAGACATTTAAAAGCAAAATTCTAAGAAAAATTGGCCTTTTTATGATAGGTAGATGGAAGGAGACACGTTACAAACCTGTTTTTTCCCTTGCGTACATGTTATTCATCATTTTGGTAAAGTACTGTTTCTGCTGATATAATGAAAATATATTCCATGTTAAAATTTTTGGTTAAATTAGTTGGATAGTGGGAAGCTGCCTAGACAACATTGTCTTATAATAATTTATAATTCTTCTGTGACTTACACATTTTAGCCCATTCTTTCACATTCTTGAAGTAGATAAAAAATAACACGCTTACTTTCAGAATTGCAGCTCTATTCTATTCGAAACATAGACTTCTGAACCAAAATCCGTCCTTGATGTTTCTGTGGCAGATGACTGCCACATTCAAGTTTTTATTTAAAAGAACTGCACTACGCAAAAATATCAGAAGTGACTTTGAGACACAGGAGGCTCTGTGGTGGAAGAACAGGGGTAGTAGTGGAAAATCTGTGGAAAAGGTTGTTTGGAAATCAAGTTTCATTTAAAAGCGCTTTCAATCTCTAGTTAATATAACTGCTTTAAATTTACAGACAGTGGGAGTAGCTCACCGCTACCCAAGTATGCTTCATCTCCCAAACCAAACAACAGCTACATGTTCAAACGGGAGCCCCCAGAGGGATGTGAGCGAGTGAAGGTCTTTGAGGAAATGGCGTAAGTAATGTCTTTTCTGTCAGCTGGGATGTGCAAAGCTGTGAAGCTTTTTCCTGAGACCAGTTGATTACAGAGAATCAACGCCTCTATCCAGCTGATCATGTGTTTCCAAGGCAGATTACGAAAGGGGACTCTATAGGCAAAGGAGATCTTACGGAAGGAGAATTAAAGTTTGTATGCTGGAAGTGTATATGCCAAGACACAGAAACTTGGAAATTCCTACCTAAAAAACCATATTTTTCAGTCTAAGAATTTTCCTTTCAAAATTTAACTTATATGGCTGCCAAGAAGACGCACAGGAGCAGAGTCAGGACCTAGCTTGCCTCTAGACAGTGCTAGGCAGCAGGAAGACCGTCTCCTTCCCGAGTGACACATTGCTTGTTTATTCATAGATTTTGGATTTCTGTTCACAGATTTTTTTTTCTTTTTGCAATTACAGTATGTGTAAGTTAGCAGTTCATGCTGTAAGCCCTGGGCAGAATAGCTCAGCAGAGACTGTGTGGCTCCTACACTAGCCTGTCCCAGTGTCCCCGTGCAGGAGCCCCAGGGAGGCTGCTGTGCTCTTGCGACCTAGGAGGGAACAAGGGCCGGTCTTTAAGGGGCTCGTGCCTGGGCTTAGGAATGGAAGGGAAGGATGGCCGGCCGGTGGACCCTCCTCTGCTGGGTCGAGTGGTCTCCTAGAGACCGCTGAAACTCCCTCCAGCCTGCCTGTGTGGGCAGATGCAGAACAAGGAGAGAGCCTCACAATCAAATAGCTAATTGGTAAAACCCCCAAAATGCTGTTTAACAGAAAAATCATCCTAGCCTTGTGTAATCTTCAGCTATCATAGAGGACATTTTTCCAAAGTGCTTGAAAATGAACTAATGATCTCTATAAGTTTTTTTTTGTTTTGTTTTTTTGCTTAGTCCTTTTGACAGTTGTCTCAAATACCACTTCAGTGCTGTGTACTTGAGTATTCTGCCAGCTGACTTGTGCTATGGAAGATGTTTACCCATCTGTGTATATTGAACCCATTCCTTGCCATTCACATTTTAGCAACTTTAGCCAGCTCCTGCCCACCCTCTTTTTTTTTTTTTTTTTTTCCTACTCTGTAAGTGCGCAACTCTTTGATGATTGAAAACCTAATTTTGTTTTATGGTTTTAGGTCTCGTCAGCCTGTCTCGGCCCCTCTCTTTTCATGTCCTGACAAAAACAAGGTTAATTTCATCCCAACCGGATCAGCTTTCTGTCCTGTGAAACTTCTAGGCCCCCTCTTACCCGCCTCTGACCTGATGCTCAAGAACTCTCCTAACTCTGCCCAGAATTCGGCTCTGGCCACTCTGACCGTGGAGCAGCTCTCGTCCCGGGTTTCCTTCACATCTCTGTCTGATGACACCAGCACTGCAGGCGCCCTCGAGGCCTCTGTCCAGCCGCCATCCCAGCCCCAGCAGCTCCTGCAGGAACGGCAGGGTGAGGAGCACATCTCTGCTCAGAACTATGTCGTCATCTAACACAGAGGGGGAGCTGGCCTCCACCCCATGTCCCAAGGACTGGTCTCAGACATCTATCTGCATGGAGTGACAAACTTTCTGAGTGCCACCACCACCAACAGCATACTTAGCAGCATCCCGAAGTATCTCTCAACACTGATCTTGGCAGGGACGGAACTCCGATTCAGCAGTTTTGTGGAAAGCAGTAATGCTTGCAACATGTCTGTGTCATTCAGCATTTGAAGTGGAGACTATGCATTTCATAGTATGTTTGGCGGATTAGTACCGTGTCCTGCGTTTTGTTCCAAATTCTTCAGTATAAATAAGCTCTAATATCAAAAAGTTGCCTGTCTAAATAGAAAATGTCTTGCTGTGTTTTGTCCTATGGAAAATACTGTACTTCGGAATTATGTTTACAATTGACCCAGGTGTTTGTTTCTAATTTCTGTAATACATACAATGCAAAAAAAAAAAAAAAAAATGGCCACAACAGTTGCACAGTGCCCACCCTATGGCCTAGCTTCAGGTACTTCAGTTGAAGTCTAACTCAGGTAACTTGGAATGTATATCATATTGGGATATTAAATATTTCACAGCTACAAAGCTAAAGAGGGAACATCACTCTTTTGCCTTTCCTTATTTCGTGCATTTCCCTTTCCTCATTACATTCCATATTCTTAGAATAAGAAGTGCATTCAACCCTAGGTGAGTGACAACCCTGGACATGGGTGGACTTGAGGAGAACCGGCAATCTGTGGGTGTGACATCACTCTTGTCATGTGGTTACGAGTCACATAGCTGTTGCATTCCCTGTTTCAACATGTGTCAGTGTGGCAGTTTGAAAAGTTTGGGTTTGTTCAGTTAATGACTGTTACAATGTTACAAGTAAAGTGTTCGCTACTACAGTGTGTGTAAAACATTCCACATCATGTGTGATGAAATTTAAAGACAAGAAGGTCTAGGTCTGATTTCAAAACAAGCAGAATTTCATAAGGATGAGGGATTTTTTGTTGTTGTTGTTTTTTATTTTTTGTTGGCCATCAGTTTCATAATCGCTCCATTTTTATCTAAAGACATGTTTGTGTTTAGTTTCTGTTTGGGAAATTCTTTAATTTGCAAGTTCAAGCATGATACACACTTGGTTTATTTTCCTCACGCATGAGTTGTGTTCACATAGAGAGAACACGCGGTCTCAGTTGGTGCAGCCTAAGTAGCGCATTTAGTCACTTACAAAAACCGTAGCTTGAAGCCGTCTCATTTAAGCCTCACATAATATAATCTTGAAAAGTTTTGTTAAGATTTTGGATGTACGAAGCATAGCATAAACCCAAGGAAGTAGCCTTGAACTTTCAGACTTGACCTAAGTTCTCCACAGTGCGAAGAGAGCCCTAGATACTCTTGCTTGGTTAGTTAGTATTGTTTTCAGTAGCGCAGAGTATCCATAAATAAAAGGGAAGCTTTTGTACTTTTATTCCATTGTTTTCAGCTCAATAAAAGCCTAGAGTTGTCTCATCTGCACCTGAAGTGTATGGCACAAGTTTTTCTTTTAAGAGTTCATGGAACAAGGTGCCTACAGTTAAAAGAATGTTTCTGTTCCCTTCTGTCATTCTTGGGATTTGCTGTTGTTGTTTTAAGGAGATTGAAGGACGATGAGGTGATACAGAAGAATGCAACACCATTTTTTAAAAGAAATATTATATATATATATGTATATGTTTGTGTGTGTGCGCGTGCATTCGGTGTACTATTTTGTCCTGATCCTAATCTCTTCTTTCCACCAAAGTTTGCAGTAATATTCTCTCCTGAAGGTGCATTCTGGCTCCTTCCAATTAGTCAGTGTTATATCATAGGAGACTGTCACGGAGAAAAGGACTCGGTTTACTTTTGCCATTTTCACAGGGGGATCTTTTAAAACAACCTTCTCAGCAGCAGACACCTTTAACCCTAATAATCTCAGGCCTTGATGAAAATTCTATATTTTGTAGATTATGGTTAAAGGGGGAGAATTCCTAGTTCCGTAAGATAAATATGAGCTCCATTTGACTTCTGATATTGGTTTAACATTACATGATATGTTATCTTACGCTGTGCTTTTGTCCAAATAAGATGCAATAGTATCAATATCAATTTCAGAAAGATGGACTGAACATGCTTTTTTGGTGATGAACTCTGATGTATGATATTTATAGTGACATGTGCTTTTATTTTCTCATGAGAAGCTAAATATTGTGTTGTACATTTGTTCTTAGCATATATTAAAGTTTTGAACCAAATGTGTTAAAGCTTATGCTTTGCCATGTAAATTTCCCAGAAGTTGTTGAGCTCAAATGTATCCTACATTCAGCTGTAGAAATTTGTCAGAAATTGTTTAAATTTTGTATATAGTTGTACTGTTAATTTTAGCCACTGCGCTGAACAGTATTTGAGTTATACAATATGGCTTTACACGAGGAAATGTGTGGCTTCTGTTTTGTATTTTTTTCAGTATAGAAGTTCCTGTGTCTTATTTAAATAAAGTTATTAGTAAAACTGGAATAGTTTTCATATATGCTTGCAGTCAGGATATTGGCACATTACCCACCAAAGAGGTCCTCTCCGCCCAGTGATGGCATTCAGTTCCACAAGCTCCTCCTGGCCTCTTCTCAAGTGGGGGGTATCTGACTGGCTCAGATTTCTCTACCTTGGTGTGCTCCGCCAGCTAATTTGCACACTTTCCATCATCAGGTAAGAAGCTAGATATCTAGAGTTCCAGGTCTTTGTACTGCACCGAAATAGGAGTATCTTAAACAGACAAAACAGTGGTCCTGTGTCACTGTACCTCAGGATGTACAGAAAGAAGTTTAAATTCTATGAAATCACCTCAAAGAAAGTTGTGTATGTCCTGCAAAGAATGCTATGGCAGTAAAAATTAATGTATTCCTCTTTTGTAAGAGTCAGAGTAAGAACGGGAGAAAGCAGACAAAACAAAGGAGGGCTGATAGCAGACCTGTTACCTAAGAGGGCTGCAGTGGCCGTGGATGGCATGAAATTTCAGCAGAAACAACTGAGGAATAACTATTTGTTTCTAAAGCACGTCTAATCAGAGCGAGGATTTGGCTGTTAAATCCAACTTAAAAATGACTCGCTGTGTTTTGGGGAGTGAAAAGTAGCGAAACGGAAGTCTTTAAGAGGGCAGTTGGCCAGGTGTCTACCTGATGATGACACACAACTAGGGCAGGAAATAATTACCTGTGGCCGTTTTACAATTCCGTCATAGTGAAGGAAGGTGGAGTCTTCACCCTTGTGCTTGACCTGACTGTACAAATTTAATTAAGTGACTCGGAGAAATGTCAGTGTTGGCAAAATCAAACTTCAGAAATGACGAGGGGGAAATTAGAACCGAGGACTTACATGTTCTATTCTGTGACAGCAAGTCACCTGAGGTCTATTGATGAATATTGCAAACCAACTTTGGTTCCCTTTGCCCCCCTCCCATCCCGCACTGTGGGGCGCTGCCTAGTCCTGACGTTTCATTATAGTCCCAGCTACTCCGGGCAGCTTCTACTTGGTACCTCCTCTTTGGTACTCACAGGTCTTTACATTTCCCCTTTACTCCACTCCTTGGTGAATAAGCTTCTTTGGAGCTGAGGAGCTTAGGAGAATGGATTGCTTGATTTACACCTTAGATCAAAGTTGCAGTGCTATGTAGGCTGGCCTCACAGTAGTCTTGCCTCATGTCAGCCTTAGTAATTAATAGTATGCAGACGCCGTCGTGCTCTTTGTTGGAGCAAGCCAGTTCTCCTTTACACACCTGTTGTTATTTCCCAGGATGAAGACTATGTCCTGGTATTTTCTTCACCTAAATCTCAGCCTGCTTGTTATTTTACTGCTAAATTTCACACTGCAGATGGCCACACCATCTAGGTGGATTTCCTTGAAGAATTATGCTAAGGGGATAACTCGCCGAGTGTCTGAGTTACTTTTCATGATGTTGAGATGAAACACCCAACGCCCAAAGTTAAAGGAGGAAAGGTGTATTTAGCTTACAGTTTGTGGAAGTTTCAGTCTGTAACCTGCTGGCTCCAAGACAGTGGCATGCAGAAGAGGACAGCAAAAGCAGCAGAAAGGGTGGGACCAGCCTCGCACTGCCCCTTGTACTGTATGCAGTCTGCTGGAGCTGCGGCATGCCAGTCTAACCAGTGGACTGATCCAGCACTCGGCACCCCGAACCCTAGCACCCACACGTACTGCCTATACACCAAACTCAGCCTATTGCCTGCTTTTGTAAACACAAGTTTACTGGAACAAAGCCACACTCATTTGTATATTGCCCATAGCTCATCTGCCACACATGGGCAGTTAAATAACTGTTAACAGTCTGACCCCTGGCATCTCAAATATTTACTGTGTGTTTTTTTACCGAAAAACAAAACAAAGCAACCCAATTGCTGGCCTCTGCTGTAGACTAAAGCACAGGCTAAAAACTAGATAGAGGCAGTGTGCATCGTACATGTAAATGTTTCAGAAATTGGAGAATTCAGATGGCTTGCACAAGTGCCCCTCGAGGAAGGAAGGGAGATAGGAGTGGCGATGCCTTTCTCCCCAGGACTGATTCTGGAGCTGTGGAAGCAGCTGCTGGGTTCTGCCAACCTTGAAAAGTGTTCTCAAGTGGCCAAGCAAGAGCTGCTTGATGTGTATGTACAGGTCTGAGATAAGTTGGCATCCTGATTGGAAGGATATCATTTGATTTGAAAAGGTAGAAACTAAGCCTGGTGAACTGAAGAGCTGTCTGGGTGCAGCCCATGATCTGGCTGGCTGTCCAGGCGGAGACACAGCAGAGACTTGGGCCTATTAAAGGGTACCGGTGTGGGGCATGTTGAGCACATGTTGGTGCCCAGTGAGAAAACTCATTTCCAGTTGTACAAGGCAGTGAACTGACAAGCAGGGATCCCCCCTGGTTTTATTAAATGAGTAGAAATGGGAAGAGGCTGTAGCTATTCAGAGATGGGCTAGATCTAGACATACTCCTCTTGTACCCTTTAGGAACAAAATACCAACAAGAGCTGTCTGCTAACAAAAGAAATCAAGACTGAAGGCTTTGGGGCAGATTCTCCATGCAAGGCCCTGCCCATAGCTAGCATGTGAGACACACTGGTTGCCTGGAGGAGGGGCTCCCCTCATGAATACCATTCTGGCCTGGGCTTTGCCAAGGCAGTGAAAGAGCCACGTACTCACTTGTGATAGCCAGTCTTCACTTCCTCAGACCACACACCCTACAGCCCATTATCAGTGGACAGTGATGTCCCTGGTAGCAGTGTGATAGAGAAGAGAAAGACCAGTGGTCTACAGCAGATAAACTCGTGCCTATGCAGTGCCATCTCCATGAAACCCAAAGGACAGTACCTGAAGAGCTTCCAGGCCACTGACCGTGCAGCTTTGTGGCGTGTGGCATGCCTCACCCCTTCGCCCATCCTTACCATCTGTCCTCATCTGTTTCCTTGTAACATCCTTCATAAAGATCTGTAGATGCGTTAAGTGATTGGAAGAGGCAGAGTTTGGTTTTCCTCTTCATACATGTGGGCTAGATTTGCTTGCTGTGAACAGAGCAGGGCAGCTGCGCTAAGACGTCCGTTCTGAGTTAAGGTTATAGAAAGACTGGCTTTGTTCTTCGTGGGCTTGCTTGCTTGGGGCACTTGCTTTGGGAAAGCTGTACTGTGAGGACACTTGAGAAGTCAGTGGACAGAACGAGTCATGTACCGTGGAGTCCTCTGGCCACCCACTTTTTGAGGAACTGAGGACCCTTGTCAATAACTCTGGGACAGTAGATCCCTCAATCTAGGAAGGCATTGACCTCACTTCAGTCTTGTGAGGATCTTTAAGTCAGACTCACCAGCCAAGTTGCTCCTGTGTCTGTGAAACTGTGAAATAGTACATTTATTGTTTTCAGGGGCTAAGTTTTGGGGTAAATTGTTACATAGTGCTAGAGAACTAATACCATTGCTACTGCCCCCTCCAGACACGTAAACCCACATGACCAACTGTCTTATGTAATTCTCTCCTCTGGGTCAAAAAAAGGAGGCTTGTTTTTACAGAATGGAAACTTTTGAAAGAAGCCCTTTGGACTAGATCCAGGACAGAACTTTCTCATACGAAAAAAAAAAAATTATTTGAATAGCTCACATGACACTAAATCTCTCCTGTATGTGGCTGAAAGTTAAGTTGTCTGGCATGAAATGACCTAAGAGAAGTCAGGGGGAGCAAAGAATTAAAACCTTTGGGGCAAAGAATTTCTCATGGGAAATGATGCCACGAATGATGGGATTGGAGATCAGTTTTTAAAACTGAAGATGAAGGCAAGATTTCTTGAGAAAGTGAGCAACATTATGACATTGAACGTCTTGTGTTTCCCATTAGTTAACAGGAGGCTGGTGACCTGCTAGTTTTGAAGCGGCCTGTCCCATTGCATAGGCACTCGAGTCTCAAAGTGGTGAGTGTTTTCAAAGTTTTCTGATCAGTTTGGTGATGGTCTCTCTTATCCATAGCAGCCATTTCTTAAGCACTAAGAATTTGCACGAGTAGATTGTGTTTCCTCCCAGAGAGGTTCTGATAACAAGGAATGGATTGCCTTTCACAGGACAATCTCTACTCACGTCTTGGCATCTGATTTAGGCATGACTTTGATGGCATTCCTTCAGCCAGAATTGGGTATGGTCCTGCAGCCATGGATGTTATTTCAAACCACTGTCTGGAAGCAAAGCGGATAAAAGGTGGACGTGGGGCTCCACACGGACCTGCCAGGGTGCAGCGGGGGAAGGCTACTTGCTGGAAAGACACACCTTGTCTTGGGTTTTCTGTTCCACTTTGTAGAGGAAAAGGGTTACACTCCAGGGACAGGAGTTAACAAAGGAGGCTGCTCATGTGCGGCAATAAACAGCCTGCCGTTTTTCCTACGGACTGGAATCAAGGTCGACTGGGAAATCTTATCTAACTCTCCACTGATCTGCCACTCTGATTACTAACGCCCGTGTGGTCTCTCTTGCTTTCCTTCCTGACCGACCACCCTGGAACAGGCCCTGGGAGCTGTGTATGAAGAAGGTGCCACTCTTCAGATCCCTGACCCTTTTGCCTGATTGTACCCTGCGTCGGTGGCAGTGCCACTGGATCCTGTGGGAAAACAAAAAGAGTGGAAGGAGGGACAATGCTGCCGTCAGTGTTTATGCCCCTGGACCAGGCTGTGGTGGCTGAAGTGAAGAGAATGTTAAGATGAGCTTCATGATAGTTACATGGATTTTTGAAATACAATGTTTTTTTTTTTCTTACAACAAGCATTGTTTGGTTTATGTTTGGTAAAAGACAATAGCACCTTCATTTTGCACAGTTGGTGACTGTTCTTATTTCTACCTACACTAGTTTGTCACCATCTGGCCATTACTTAGTTCTCAGCAGAAAGTGGATACGATCCAGTAAGTTGCTTTACATGTTTCCTCTTTTTCCTTTTCTTCCGCATCTCCCTCTTCCATGTGCTCCCTGCCCTGGTATGTTGTGTTGCCACAGCTCCAACACTGTAGACTGAACCTTTTCTCCTTATGAGCTGTTTACCTCAAGTGTTTCATCATAGTGACAGCTAGTAGAGCCAGTCATGGAGGAATACGATTTTATTAGTATATTCTAGATATACATCTGGCCCTAATCTCTTAGAGAATTTGTACTCATAGATGATAGGATTTGTCTCTTTTTTTCTCTAGATTCCACTACTGTCTACTCAAACCCTCCTCTCCTCCTCTCATGTAAAGCAAAGTGCAAAAATCAAGCACTGCTTGTGGCGGTGCATGCCTATAATTCCAGCACTTGAGAGGCTGAGGCAGGAAAATCACCATGAGTTTAAGGCCAGCCTAGGCTACGTAGGGAAATGATCAATATGAAATAATTGTGTAGTCTCACTAATAATAAAAGCAGTTCAACTTAAAACAAATTACTGACTTGGCCACAAACCCATGTGATCCCTTTGACTTGAAAAATCATGGGCCAGCCAGATAGCTCAACGGATTAAAGTACCTGCTTAGGCAGGTACCTAAGACCAGGGTTAGATCCCTCTTCCTCCCCTCTGTCTCTAAAACCACTTTCCCTATTTTTATCCCTCTTATTGTTTTTGGTCATGTTTATTGTGTACAATGTTTACATTCATTGTGGTCATTGATACATGTACATGACACACCTTAAATCTCTTTATTTCCTCTCCCCCTCTCTCCTTGCCACCCCATTTCCTTGGTCTCTGGGACCCCTTCCCATATGCCAAAGAGCTGTCCCCTCGTTTCCTCCCATCAATCCTTTGTGTTGTTTTTATTTGTACTTTGCCTCACTCAGATGCCTTATAGTAGTTAAGCTTGTGGGTCTGATTTATTTCACATAACATATTTTCCTGCAATTGTCTCAGATTTATCCTTTGTTTGTAGATATCTCATTTTATATATCCAACATCCAGAGATGGTTATAGAGGCTGCTTCAAGTATTTCAATATGATGACTTGTGCTGCTGCAAACATTGGTATCCTATGTAATATGGTGCCTTCAGGGAGATACCTAGAAGGAGAATAGATGGATAAAATGGAATTTCTCACTTTAGCTTTTTGAGAAATCCCAACATTGATTTCTGCAATGGCTGTGCTAGTTTCCATTCCCACCAACAGTGCGGGAGAGTTCCTTTTCACCACAGCTATGGTAGCATTAGTTTTTATTTTTTTGATGATTGCTGTTCTTTCTTGTATAAGGAGAAATCTCAGCATTGTTTTAATTTGCATTTTTCTCTAATGGCCAAAGATATTGACTATTTTTTTAAATTATTTTTTTGTGTGTTTTTGACCATTTGTATGTCTTCTTCTGAGAAGTGTCTGTTCATTTCACTTGCCTATTTCTTTTATTTTGGATGGTCTAATTATTTTGAGTTCTTTATATTTTCTCAGTATTAGTCCTCTGTCCAAGAAATAACTGATAAACATTGTCCCCAACTTTTAGGTTGTCTCTTCACTCTACTAATTGTTTCCTGTACATGTGGATCAGTGGAACAGAATAGGGGATGCAGAAACACCCCCAGACACAGTCAGCTGGGTTTTTTTTTTTTTTTTTTCTTGTTTGTTTGGTTTGGTTTTTTTTGTGGCTGGCTCAGCCTTCCATGAGGGGGTGGCGCTGGGGATCGAAGCACAGTCCCTGTGCTTTGCCTATGCCCAAGGAGGCACTTTAGACTGCTGAGCTATCTCACCAGCCCACATTCAGCTGTTTGATGGTCCACAAAGGGGCCAAAAACATACACTGAAGGAAAAACAGTCTGTTGAACAAATAGTGCTGGGAAAACTGACAGTCTAGAAGGTTGATTGGGCCCACATCTCTTACCATGTGCTAAACTAAAATCAAAATGGGTGGAAGAGTTAAACATTAAAGTAGAAACAGTGAACCTACTGGAAGATAAAATAGAACACTTGAAGTCATAGGTGTAGGCAAAAGCTTGCTGAGCAGAACTCCAATTGTACAAGAAATAATGGCAAGAATCAACAAATGGGATTATGTAAAATTGCTATGAATATGCCAAGTAATCATACTTCTATGTAAACTTTTTTATTAAGGGGGTTTCATCCAGTGTTACAAAGATGCCTGAAGGGTTACATGTGAGGTGGACATGGACACTTTAGCTATGAAGGTTATTGGCCTAGAATCTCTATTAGAGGTAGTTGGGAATAAGGACTTTGAGCAGGCTGAGTACCACCAGTGTGAACCTGTTAGGCCACTCATTAGACTAATCTTTAGGTGACGTAAGCCCAAGGGCCAGACAACAACTTCCCCAAGATATCCCCAGGTAGTTATTTCTTTCTTGGAAAATTTCTGCCTCTCATTTACTGAACCAGGTCTTGCTCTGCATCGTCTGTAGTTTTGGCTGCTGGCAGCTTATACCTGGTAGACCAAGCTGCTGTCATACAATAGAAGCCAGTAGTAGAGTGACACAGGGGAAGCAGGCCACACACTGGCACAGCACAAAATTGAGGCAAGACTCTGTGAGATTGAGAATCCTTATTTGTAAGATGGAGATGGTAATTCTGTCTTACTCTGCTGTAACAAAATACCACAGAGAGAGGTGGCTCAACAAACCATAAGTTTTTGCCTCAGTTCTAGAGCTGAAGTTTTTTGTTTTTGCTTTTTTTTTTCCCTGCTGAGGGCTTTATTTCTGACTTGCACAGAACTTTGTCTCTGAGAAAGTGAGCAAGCTCTTTGGTGGCTCCTTCCAGGGTCTCATTTTCCCGCCTTTTTTTCCCCCAGAACTGGGCATTGAACTCATTTTCCCTTAATACCCTCAAAGACCATATTCCAAATACAATGTCGTTGGGAATTATGTTCTTAATACAATTCAGCCTTTGTAAAAGCTACTTCCATTAGGGAAATGCAAACTAGAATTATTCCACATGCACTAGGATGGGCATAATTTAAGTCAGATAGTTACAAATGTTGGTGTCAGTGTGAAGAAATCAGAGTCCTCATTCACTGTTAGTGGAAGTGTAACATGATATAGCTACGTAGTCTGGCAGTTCTTCAAAAGGTTAAAACATAAGACTTGTCAGATAACCCAACAGTTCTACTCTTGGACATATACAAAAGAAAATAAAAACATGTATCTACACAAAAGCTTTTAAACAAATGTTGTTAAGAGTTTTTATAAAAAGAAATTTGCTTATTTATTTGTTACAGGGTCTCACTACGCAGCTTGGACTCATAATGATCCTCCTGTCTCAGCCTCCCCAGCACTGGGATTACAGATGTGTGTCACCACACCCAGGGTTCTGGGGCCAGCATGACATGTGATACCAGGGATTGAATCCAGGTCCTTGTATTTGCCAGGCAGGAGCTTAGACCATCCAGCTATCTCCCCAGCCCTCATAAAAGTTTTATACACCAAAAGTACAAACACTCCAAATGTCCACCTCTTGAATACTGCACAAAGTGTGTCGTATCCACATAATTGAGTATTATTCAGCAATAAGAAATGAAATGCTGATACTTGCTACATGGATGAGCTTTAAGACATCAGGCCAAGTGCAAAAGGTCAGTCAAAAAGGACTACATACTGTATAATCCCACTAATATAAAATGACCATAATAGAAAAAAACCTTAGTGACAAAGATATTAATGACCCCTAGAGTTAGGAGAGGAAAAACTATGAATTCACTACAAAAGGATACAGAGTTTCTTTTTTATTTTGTTTTATGAAGAGAATACAAAATAGTATTGAAAATTACAAGTGATACAGAATTTCACTTAACAAAGTAATACAGATTTCATAATATTTGTTGTAATCTGTAGTGTTGTCTTCCAACCAGTTGTTCATATTACCAGATACATGCATGTAAAATTAGACAAAAGAAAGCGAAACAAATATATAAGAAGTTAAGAGGAGAGAAAGGAGAAAGAGTTGAAAAAAGGTAACAAAACAAATTATGCATTTTCTGCTCCTTTCCATAGTCCAGCAGAAATCCAGAGTACAGTTGTCCAAAACCATCCTAGATATCTCTCTTCTCCCCACTCCCTCTCCTGTCCTTTTCAACTCAGTAACTTTTTCCTTTCGAATAAGTTCATCTCATTTTCCCAGGATATATTTTAACCTTCAGATTCCACTTCCTCTCTCAGGTTCCCACACTAAGAAGACAATGAGATATTTGCACATGAAGGCCTGATTTATTTCACTTGAGAATATGGCCTCTAGTTGCACCCACTTACCAACAAAAGTCTGAAATTTATCCTGTTTCACAGCTGAATAATACTCAATTGTGTAAAAATAACACATCCTTATCCATTCCTCAGTTGACAGTTATCTGGGTTATTTCCAGATTCAGCTATGACAAATTGTGCTGCTATTAACATGGGTGCACATGTATCACTATGGTATGATTTCAGTTCTTCTGGAAAAATACCCAAGAGGGGACTGGCTGGCTTGAATCGGATGTCCAGTCCTAGCTTTTAAAGGAATGTCCGTACTGATTGCTGTAGTGGTTATACTAGGCTGTACTCCAGCTGACAGTGCAGAAGTGTTCCTTTTTCTCCACAGCCCCTCCAGAATTTGTTATTGGCTGACTTCTTGATGTTAGCCACCTTCCTGGGATATGATGGTATCTCAGTGGTGTTTTAAATTGCATTTCTCAAATGACCAATGACTCTGAACATTTTTTCATTTATTTACTTGCCACTTACATTTCTTCATCTGGAAAGTATATATCCATCTCAGATGCCCATTTTTGGATTGGTTCTTTGAATTTAGGGGGTCCTGAGTTTTTAAAAATCTTTATGTTTTCTAGATAGAAGACATTTGTTTGTTGGAGGGACAGTCAACTATAATTTTTTTCACAGTTTGTTGGTTTTCTTTTTACTCTGTTGGAGACTTCCTTTGAAGTACAGAAAGTGTTCAGAAAGATGAGATCCCAGTTGTTGATTCTTTGAAGTATTTCCTGTGAAGTTTAGTTTTTGTTCATGAATTCTCTACCTACCTCTATGTCTTTAAGATTTCTACTTATGTTTTCCTCCAGAAGATTTAGTATTTCTGTTTTAATATTTAAATCTTTAATCCATTTTGACTGTAGTTCAGTGCATAGTGATAGACACGAGTCTAATTTTAGCCTTTGGCATGTGGAAAGCCAGTTTTTCCAGCACCATTTATTAAAGAGGCT
>NDGM011249948.1:0-11246 GCA_002564305.1 Octomys mimax
TATTGTTATATTCAGTTATATTTGTAAATAATTCATTTTCAATTTGCAATCTATTAAAAAATTAAAAAATTATTTATCAATGAAAATGACATTAATAACTCACTAAATAACTGGAGAAATTAAAAGGCTGTAGGGGTAAAAAAAACTCAAAAGAAAAAAGTAAAATAAAAAAATATTTCACAGATATTTTGAATAGGAAAAATTAAGTCAGATAATATAAAATATTTCAAACAGTGAAAAAGAAAAATTTCAAAATCCTCTAATGAAGTATAATCTCATGTATTATGTTGGAGAACAAATTAATACTCTTTATGGAAAATAAAAACATGAATTCACTAAATCATCAATTTTCTACTGCATATTTTAAATTCTCTTAAATATCTACAAAGACATATTTGTATTAGAAAACAAAAACATACCTCAAGAATAAAATAGTGATGAAAAAGCAAATATAACATAGAAAATATAATTAATAGGTCCATATAGCTCTGTATGTAGTGGGGGATTTATTTCTGGTTCCAGAACTCACTATCTATGCGGCTCCATGGAGCTCATTTAGTGGCTCTCTCTCTTGCTTCCCCCAGCAATAGCAGTTCTTTTGAAGATTACATTAGTTTATACATGCAAAGTACTTTAAAATTCTGAACTAGTAAATGTGCAGAAAGTTTCAGATCATAGTAGCCTTTTCTCCTTCATCTATTCCTCTTTTCTTCCTCCAGGTCATTCCTGTGATTACTATTACTAACAGAGACTGAGGAATGTATGCCAGTGTGTGGTGATGCTCATCTCTGGAGATGCAGGTGGTGCTGGGGTGCAGTATGAATGTGACCTTCACTTCATCAGTAAAATTGTCTATTTAAATATATAAAACAAATTTTACAATTGATATTAATCTTTCTGAGGTATAATTATATATACATATATTACTTATTTGTAGAATTTATTTGCACAAAAAATCTCTCCAAACATGAAAAGATTGCTGAACAATGTAAATACTTATTTCATATAGGCCTTCTGCACCAGTGAACACAAAGATAACTGCAGACCAATAGCACATTAAAGAGTTTAGAAGAATATCTACATTTTTCATCATTGAAATGAACACATTTAATCCTATGTCTATAGGTAACATATCACACGTGGTGTACTATATGTACTGGCTGACCCAGTATCCGGCCAGGCTGAAAAATGGAAATGGCTGGAGGTTCACATTTTCAGGAGGAAATCAATACAACATGTTCTCGCCATTGCCCTTGGAAAATTAAAATAGTATAGAGGAGGTGCACGTCCGTATCCACAAGAAAGGCAGCAACAAGCCAGCCAGGAGGTCCTGCTCATGATACTACCTCTTTCTGCTCAGCTCCCCAAAGGCAAGACTCCTTTATTCTGGGATGAAAGGCACAACCATGACTTTAAATCACTTTTCCCATTCTCTCATAGATCCAATTTTATTTGGTAGACATCTTAGAATGTTTGACTCCGATTTTTACTTTAAATCTCTCAACAAGGTTTGTAACACAAAATGTTTATAATAGAAAAATGATTTCTTGAGATTATATGGAAAGCTGATTATATTTTTCTTAGAGAACAAATTGTAATGTGACTCCTTTTGAAAAAGTAAATTATATTTCTTAGGTTTAAAATTACATATATAGAATAAACTTTTTAAAAATTATTTTATTTTATTTTATTTTATTTCTGTTTGTACAGAGTCTTACTATGCAGCTTGCATTCATAGTGATCCTCCCTTCCCAGCCCTGGGATTACAGGTGTGCACCACCACTTTCTGTCTCTGTGGCCTGCTCAGGGAGCCCAGGGGCAGGGCCAGCTTGGCACGTGGTGCCAGGGATGGAACCCCTAATCCCTGTGCTTGCCTAAGCAGACATTTAGTCCGTTGAGCTATTTTGTTGTCTCTAAAAATATATATAAGCCTTAATTTATTTCTATCATTTTTTATTTCTATCTTTGTATGATTTATTTTTGTTTCTACTCTGAAATAAAATAAAATAAAAATATAACCTTTATTCTTTCACTTTATATATTACAGTGACTCTGAAACATTCTAAATACTTTCACTGTTTCATTTACAGAAGGGAAAATGTGTGGATAACATAAACATTATTAGTGTGAAGCTGATGGAAAAGGAGGTGTTTGAATTTATTACCACTAAGCATTTATTACAAAATTTGTCATGAAACATTTGCTCACCTACAATTATATGGTACATTTAATCCTTCAACCAGAAAAGAGAAAGGAACTCCAGCTGGTTGAATAGCATAAAAAATTAATGACACTGTCCATTAGTCTTAAAATGTATCTAATAAGATAAACAGGAGTGTGTGTTTGATGGGAAATCAAAGTAAAAAAAAAAAAAAATACGGTCAATGTAAGATTCCAAACCAGCCAAGCCAATGCTTGTTGGGTGAGGAATAAAAGCAGCGATAACATCATGACTTCAGACTTACAGTTTTTAAAATATGTATAAAAGATTTTTTAAAATCTAAAAGCAATACTTGTAAGTATATAGATCACATAAAATAAGTAGGGCTCTTACACTGATATTAAATATAGAGAAATAATAGAAGACAGGTGAAATGAATACAATATTGTATCTAAAATTTCTAAACACTCCTAAGTACTGAAGGTAGTTTTATGCTTATCATTAAAGCCCACATAATAGAAGATCTTAGCAAAGTATGCTTTTATTTATTTATCTATTTATTTTGTTTGCTTGTTTGTTTTTATGTTTCAAGGTCTTGCTCTGTAACTTAGGCTGGCCTCAAAATTGTCACGATCCTCTAGCCTCAGGCTCCTGAGTGCTATGATTATAGGTATGCACCACCATGCCCAGCAAGTTAATCACATGAAAATCATAAAAAATATGAAAAATAAGACCTTGTATTTAAGAGAAATACACAGACTTGAGGATTATACACATCAGACAAAAGCTTAAGATGATGAGAACTATTGCAATTTTTTAAAATTGCATGTTTTATTATAACTTGGAGGTATGAGTTGTGAAGTGAATTAGATAAGAGGAGTTAATGATAGTGGAAAAAATTGCAAATCACCAGAAGATATTAGAAAAATATAATATGGAAAATTCTCCATATTTTGTGGTCCAAAAGAAGTATGGATATTTACTAACCAAGAGGCCAAAAAAAAAAAAACCTAAAACCAATACCAAACAAAAATCCCCCAAAAGCCCAAAGTTCCAAAGCACTGTATAACTAATGCAGTGGAAATTCCACAGTATGTAGATTTGTTCAGCTTTTTAGATATAAAACTGATGCTTTAAGTCAAATGAGAGGTACAACATAAGTAGTAAAGCAGGTTGAAACCTATCAATTCTAAACAAAATAATTAAGGGTCTAGTTTTATTTTTAGGCCCCAAGGTGCGATTTATTTGTTTGAAGATATAAAGACTTGCTTGGTGAAAGTCAATTTGTAATTCTTAGATCAATATTGGGTAGTGCCCAGTTAGGAGGTAAATCTCCCCTGCCCTAGCTGACGAGAGCTAGCACAGTGAAAGGAATTACCTTATTATGACAATTTCTTTTCTTATTTAAGATGAATCATATTCCAGATTGAGAGACTGAGAG
This sequence comes from Octomys mimax, assembly GCA_002564305.1. Lineage (NCBI taxonomy): Eukaryota > Metazoa > Chordata > Mammalia > Rodentia > Octodontidae > Octomys > Octomys mimax. The sequence continues at coordinate 3,603 of NDGM011249948.1, forward strand.
AGCATTGGTTTCTTCAGGAGGCTTCAGAGGAATTGAATCTTTCAAAGCTGACAACTCTAGTATTTGCTAGTTTGGAAGAGTAGGTACAAAATAAAAGTGATTTGATACTAAAAATTAAGAGCACAGAAAACAGTATGAAGATACAAAAAAGTATGTTCAGTAGAAATGAGTATGTATGGAAACCAATAAGAATTAATTTCAAGTCTTCAACTAAGATAAAATAAAGTTAAAAGTTAAAACTTTTGCAGTGGATTTGACATTGAGTGTTGGGCATTGGGATTGCATTAAAAATCTTAACATCTAAATTAAGGCCCATAAATTAAAATTAACACAGAGTATAGAATGTATTTTCAAAAAGGGCAACATGTAAAAGAATACAGAATAGAAAGGATGATGGCCGTTTGGAGCAGAGTTCCCTCTAGAGGGTTGTGTGTTACTCAGGAGCCAAGAAGCAATGGCCCAGAGGTGCGGGCAGCTGCTCTCTTCCCTCCTTTCTCTTCTTCTCTCCTCTTCTTTCTCTCCTTCATTTTGTCCCTCTCACCCCTACCTTTGCATTCCATCTCCTTCTCCCCAGCCCTATCTTCTCTGAGTCTTCTCATTTTCTCTCCTCTTTCTGTTTTTATATCTTTCAGAGAGGGTCAAAAAGCCAGATTCTATGGAGTCTCCAATTTTCAGTGCTTTCAAATAAGTATGAAAAAGAAAAGCTGCAAACCCATACTAAACTTGTATGCACTGGTAGATAATCTCCATGTGTGTTGTGGTTTGGGGATTTTGCAAGGGGAACAATATAATACAGGACACATTTTATATTAGTTTATAAGGAATAACCCAAGAATCATATACAAGTGTAGGAAATCTATTCACACACTAAATACTAAAGACTTCAGATGAAGGCCTGATCCTAATACTTTACATGATTCTAGCTGAAAACCTAGAGCTCATGACAATGCCTCCAAAAGTCCAACTGGAGGCCTAGAGCCCACAACAAAGTCCTTTTTGTGTGTGTGTGTGTGGCCTTCTCAGCCTGCCCCAGGGGCTCGCATGTGGTGCAGGGGTCAACCCTTGGTCTCCTGTGCCTGCCTAAACTTGCCTAAGCAGGTGCTTTAGACCACTGAGCTATCTATCTGGCCCCAACAACAAAGACTTACACAGTCCTGATTCATGGATCTGTGTTGGAAAGGCCCTAAGGTTAGCAGGATGAAGCACCTGTGCTAGCAGGCTGAGGGATCTGAACTGGTGCTAGGAAGCAACGCTCAAGGTAAAGCACCAGAGCTCCCCACAAAGGTACCATAGCCATCCTCAGCAGCAGTGAGGTCCTGAACTCCTCCAGAGATGATGAAAGATAAGTTCCCATCAGGAAAGCCAACGTGACCAGCTTTTCCATGAGACTGAGCAGTGACTATTTTCCATTCTGGAGCCAGGAAGTAATGCTCAAGTTGAGGACCAAAGCTCCCCCGAGGTTCATCAGGAAACCAGCATGACAAGGTCCTCCAGCAGAATGGCCCAAGAGAGCTAGTAGCTTCCAACAGCTCCAACAGCTTCTCCAACAGCCTCATCCAGCTCTTAGATCTGCCTCTTATGCTGCTGACATCTTCAAATGGGCCTCCCACACCCAACAGCACACTAGCTTAGTTCAGCTGGGTGTAATACATTGACCACCAGTTAGAAACCCACAACAATGTACTACCATTTTCGCATACTGGTTTGAAATATTTAATTACCAAAATCAAAACCGTAGGGAGAAAGATTAGCTCAGGAGAAATGATAATGTAAAACACTTCTAATAAGTGACTGGTTACATGAAGACAAGTAAATATCAACAAAGTGGAACTGAGGTAATTTATAAGTGAATTTTGTGCTGTGTTCTTTGATGGCAGATTTAAGGAAAGGTACTTATGGTTCTTGCATCTGTTAATAACGTTTTACTCTATGGATTATCAATTAAAGAAGATAGTCCTTTGTTACTATCATTATTTAATTGGAGTATAGCTCTTAATTGGGAATTGTCACACATATGTGCTTAAGAGAAAGAGGAAATAATTCAGAAATTCTTAAAGAGTACCTAAGGGTAAGATCTACTGTGCCAAAATTGCCTTTTGGAAAAGAAATAGTGGAAACCCCACTGACAGAAGCACATAGACTTAAACTGCATAGAATAAAAGGCATTAAATTATAAAGAATATTCCCACTACTCAGTCAGAGTATGGCCTAGATAAAGCAATAATTTCATCTTTAATTTAAGCACTTCTAAGACAGCATGAAATTCATTATTAAAATTCTCATTGTAGCCCAATCTATTTAAAACTATGTGTTTAACCAAGCTGTGTAAAAATGTAATTGTTTTCACTTTTTATTAATATTCGATGAAATCTTCCCCTTTTGTTTCATCATACATTACAGAAATAATCATATTTTAATTATTAAACATATGCTTTATGTTCATTTGAACGTTACAGTTCCTAGTTTTGACTGCTGCATTACACTCTTTTAAAAAGCATAAAAAATATATGTTCTATTTCAAAGTTTTGGGGAAAGGGTGACATCCATAGAGATGAGATGCTGTGCATTTTTTGTTCTTACATTTGCTATTCCATTTTACAATGTAATTTCTTAAAGAATAATAAAGAAATTATAAAAACAACATGAAAAGCTAGTTGGAAAATATGGATTTAAATTTTTAGTCTGTCATCCTTCTGGGAATTAATTACTCACCATTTAAAAAATCCATTTATTATTTCTGCATCTGAAATGAGTATAATTTTGATCACATGAAATCAATGACTTTGGGGATTTTCAGGAATTGCATTCAGGACTTTGCATTTGTCCAGGCAGGTGCTGCACTGCTGAGCTCTATACAAGTAATGAAATAATTGAAAGATATGTGTTTTTGCTATACACATGTAAAATTTACTTCCCCTCTACAACCTGTTAATAGAATTGTCTAATTTTTAAGAATATCTGCTAGTTTATACCCCTGAGCATGGATGAGATCTGGCATGATAGGTTAGCACAGTTATACTGCATAGTAGTTCCCTTTAAAACTGAGAGGTTTGCACAAAGGTATTTTTATTGTTGTTAGTTTCAAGTCCTTGGGACTATCCTGTGTATCTGTTCCCTATAAGAGTAAGACTGACCTTATATTAGCTGAAACTTGGCCAGCATTTTTGGCATATTGGCATACTGCCCCTGGCAAGGGAGAAACACGTAGGACAATCCAGCAGGTTCACTGTTCACGGGGATGGGTCAGTGCTCCAGCACTCCCCAGACCAAGCACAACAGAAGCTTACTTTTTCAGTCTCTTTTGCCTAGAAGTCTTCAGTCAGGAAGTTGGCAGAGTTGTGCCTTCTGAGACCTTCAACTTGGCTTGGGGATGAGTGGCTTCTCCCTGTGTCTTCACAGCATCTTCCCTCTGAATGTGTCCTTATCAGTCACACCAGATTAATGTGCAGTATGATAACCTCATTTTAATTTCATTAGGAGTAAAAGAGGGGGAGGGGGCCACAATTATGCCAAAACTAAGGACCTAGCAAATAATGGAGTCTGTGGTGTTAAAGTGTTTGACCTGTAGCTGGTCAAACCAAAATGTTCCTAATAAACTATTACTTTGAATATATCTGAATTTTTTCTTAAATTGTATAGTATACTTTCATATATAATATATAATTTTGTATGTAGTTATGCTATTTTAATCAAAATATATTATAGAAAATTTTATGGTTATGAAATCATTTTTACGCTTTTTGCAGTAGAAGTTCAAAATGATCTCATTTTGTTTCTTCAATGGTCTAGTTTTATTACGCTAATATAACTGAACTTTCATGCACTCTTTCTCAACCTGGAACTTAAGCTCTTGTATGCAAACATCTTCAGTAAATCATACGAACTTCAAAACCACAAAAATCTATCATAAACTCAGTCTCGTATAGGTAACAATATCTTACCTGGCTCATTAGAGCATGACCTTGCTCAATGGAAATGAAAACTTCTCAGTAAAGTTAGACAATGCAGCAGGAAGTAATTCTGTAACACAATTTATTCTCCCATTAGGCCATCTCAAATGCTAGTATAACTGTATAGGAAATAAAGAGTATTGAGGCACATTTTTTCACCTGTATGGAGCATTTTGTTGATAATTTGTGTCGTTTTGTAAGGAAATTTAAGAGCTAAAAATTTATTTAAACATGCCAGTGAAGCAGGCTCATTCCCATGTCTGTGACTCATTTACTATGTAATTTCATTTGACTTCATCTATTAGAGAACGGAAATGAACAGCGGCAAAGTGTTTCAACAGGGGAATAGGAGCTCCAGTTTTATAATGGGACAAAAGAGTACAATGAAAAAAAGTGGGAACAAGACACATGTATATTTTCACATGAAGAATAAATATATATGGCATTCTCATGGTATATGTTAATTTCCTTATGATTTAATTAGTATTAGTTATATTCTCTTCAATTTGAATAAGCTTCTGAGTACAGATAACCCAATTCTTTAAAAAGAAGAACGATATAAATGTCCAGTGATTAAGACCTTTATTAGGTTTTTTATTTGAAATATCAATGCTTTAATATTACTATATATTGCATACATTTTCAAAATTGGAAACAAAATGACAGAAGAAAGAAAACTTTATTTTTTAAAAAATAAAAGAATAAATTCTGTCTTGTTTCTATTGCTGTTTTTTCTATCACCATTTTGTATTCTTTAAAAATAAATAAAATGATCACGTTCTGCATTTTGGTAGCCTAGTAAATGTCATATTTTATATGGATTTTGGATTTTGTAGATAAATTCCGAGTCAAATCTGGAATTCCTAGGGGGCCTACTCCCCACCAAGCTGCTGGATCGCTCGAGAGCTGGCACCTTTTCCAGGCTTTCTCTTCCCTGTACCACACATAGACTTCACTCATGCACAGGATCATTTGTTAGAGGTAGGGTGAGCCTGGGACTATAGCTGCAGCCCAGCGTTCCCAGATTGTGTTATGCACGCAGGGCTGCCGGCTAGGCTTTGCATCTCTTGGCCTGAATTCAGGAAGTGAGGTCATATTCTCCTTCTCTCAGAGGTTCCAAGACTTAAGGATTCCAGACGAGGCTTAGTTTGTGGTGGGCATGCTCCCAATTATATTCAAATTCCTTGCAGTTGTCTTTACAACTGTTCTCTCTCACCTCAAATAATCTTTTAGTCTAGAATTAGGGTTGGTAAAGGTGTCTAGTAAATACAATATATCTCATTTTTAACATAAATTTAAGTTTTTAAATATGAATATAAAAAATGATATTGTCTGGTTAAGCTGTATTGCCCTTTCTTTGAAACTGAAATTCTTTTCATAAATGATCTTTGGATGATGAAGAGAATGTCAGAATTGACAATCATGGGAATACTGCAGTTGTGCTCCTGTATCCATTTATAGGTTACAACTTGGAGATGTGGTATTATCCATGGATTTGGCAGCAAGAACTGTGCTAGAGGATTGCGAGCTTTGTGTTTGCATCTGAATTTACTACTTCAAATATTGTTTGGCCTATTTTCCAATATGTTAACCTGTTGTAAAACTTGAAAGGTATTTAGTTTAGGATGACATATAAATTATTAACACATTTCAATAAATAATCTCCATTAATATACTGTAGCTATTTTTGTTAGCATCAGAGCTATTTTTATGCAAAGTAGCACTCAATAGATTTCTACTTATATCTGCTGTGGCTTCTACATATACCTATAATAAAAGCTTTAAAATACTACTTGTAACATTCTCATTTTAGTGTTTTAAAGTCAATATATTTCTATTAGAATGAATCTGATAAAATTGAGGAGATTTCCTTGAAGTCAATTTCTTTTACAACAGTGTTTTCTCTTTTTTCCATTTAACATAGAAAGCTAAGCTCTTATGACATAGGGCACTTAAGTAGGTTTCAAAAGAACAATTTTATTTTCATCACCATGGTAGTATGTTTAAATTCTAGAGCAATGCTCTATCACTGTCCCATTTTCTTTTAATTCTTCCTTTACTTCTTGATATAAAATATTCTCCGTAACTGATTTGGTATGGAATTTGAAAAATTTTTTAATGAATTTAGTACAGGGTCTCACTACATAGATCAGACTCATAGTGATTGTCCTGTTTTCAGCCTCCCAAGCCCTGGGATTGCAGGTACTTGACACCATGCCCAGTCTCAGGGGCTGTCTTAGCATGGCCTGAGGGTGGAGCCAGCACAGCACACCAGAGATCTAATCCCCGTCCCTGTTTCTGCTTAAGCAAGTAGTTTAATCTACTGTGCTATCTGGCCAGCCCTAAAAAATAATTTTTCTTTTGGATCAAATAGTACAGAATACTGGGAAAAGCTACACTGAATTAGGTAATAAAGCATGTCTCTGGTTTTCCACACTAGTTGTGTTTTATTTTAGGCCAATCTCTTCACTTTCTTAGGCTTAAATTGTCTCATTTATTTAATAATGAAGATGAATTAGATCTTCAAGGATGTCTTTGCTAATTCAAATTTTATCCATTTCAATCAATATTTAAGAATCTTGAAGTTAACAGTCATTAATCACCTTTGTTTTAGGTATTATTCTAGGCAATTCACTTCTAATACTTCATTTGAAACCCACACTGATATAGGTGGTACTTGATTTTACTTATCAAGAAACTAACCTCAGAGAGATTAAGTGCTTGACTAAGGTCATATGGTTATGAAGTAGTAGGCTTTTAAGCTTGACACCATTCATTTAATGAATGGCAAACTTTTTTATCTAATATTTTCAGTGTCTATAAATTGAAAGTAATCAATGCTAGAAAAATCAAGAAGTTATATTTTCTTAAAATAATTGTAGTTTGTATTAGCTGAATTATTGCTTTTTAGCTTTCAGTGGATATAAACAACATATACTAGAATATTAGTGGCATAACTATAATTTTTGACAGGATTATCAAATTATGTTCTATCACAAGCTATCCTAGAGAGCTAAATTTTATTATTGACAAAATATACTTGTACCTTGAAGCCATAATGATAAGTGAAATAAATCAGACATACAAGCTTGAATACTACATTGTTTCTTGTAGATGAGAAATTAAGAGTAAAAATAAAGAGCATGATAAATGAAAGGTCATAGGATGAAGGGAGATAGATAGATCATTATCAAAGGAGAAGAAAAGGGCCAGGGATATGCACTCAGGGGCATATGTGCCTACCTGGCAAGCACAAGGTCCAAAGTTTGATCTCCCACACTACAAAAAAAAAAAAAAAAAAAAAGAAGAAGAAGAAGAAGAAAGTCCAGAAATAGAGAGCAGGAAAAAATCAGGGATGTAGGAAGGTTAAGAAGGTAGAAAAATTCCAGAGTGTGATTCCACACATATTAATTCAGAACGTGGTCTTTTAAAATTATTTTTGGCAGTGTTTGTGCATGAATACATTGTCTTCAGAAACTATGCTAAAAAATTAGTTAATGTAAGCTTTTATTCTTCAACAGAAGAAATGAAATTGCCTTTTCCTTTCTCTTCTGGATATATGGACACAATACAGGATGAGGAAGGCAAAATTAAATGATAAGCTTATAGAAAGAGGTCGCAAATGGGATGAGTTGATCTTTCTTTCTTTCTTTCTTTCTTTCTTTCTTTCTTTCTTTCTTTCTTTCTTTCTTTC